>JAQGDG010000179.1:0-273458 GCA_029844215.1 Przewalskia tangutica | reverse complement strand
TTTAATCTCAAACCAAAACCACACAAATCTTCGCATAGTTGGTTGAAGTATTTGAGTAGAAGTTGGTTAGAACTTCTAAGGGTTGTTTTGGAGTGGTTCGGGAGCGCATTGAAATGGAGCTAAACCTTACTTTCAGGGATCGGCATTATAACTCGGATAATTTTGGGCTTATCGAGTGAATTATCTTGTCCTCTATTGTAATTGGAAATTACATGTTTGTTAAAGTATATAGTTGAAGAGTATACTATATATGGAACTATACTTAGTATTCGGCAATGTCTTGACTTAAGCTGAAGAATAAGAAGCCCAATCAACTGTATTTACATAGGTCAGATTCTTGTAGACTTGGTGACAAATAGAGAATTGTACACGTCCAGGGTAGGCGGTAAACCCTCTGGTTGGCGGTAGCCGGCCGATAGAGGAGAGATTTACGCTGTCATTGCGGGGAGGTGCTATGAGATTTTCTATAGAAAGATAGAAACTTGTGTTTTGGGGTTAATAGGCGTTTGTGACCTTTATAGGTGAGAAATCCCAGAGTAGCGTGATTACCTACCGAGGAGTGGAAAGGGCTAGTAAGGTTGTAAGATTTGGAGCATTTTGCTTATCGTCGATAAATCGTCGCGAGGTATGTAACCTCTTCCTATCTCTTACAGCATGATATGTGTGAAGCCCATGTGAAATATGCAAGCGTCACGATATGTGCTAAGTGATTTGGTTGGTTTAAAACATGGGGTGTTATAATAGCTTTATGGGAAGTTAGTTATAACGCACCTTATGTAGTGAAAATGGTTTCTTGATGTTAAGTTAAGAGATTTGATCTTATAAGATAAGAGACTTAACTTATTTGTTTTAATGTGAATGTTATGTGAAACCTCATTCGTGAGTAATGAAGTACTTAGTTTTTAAAGGAATAATGTTTTCTTGATTTGAAATCGAGAATGTGTATCATTGGACCAACGCAATGCGTTAATAAAGGAAAATGATTGAATAATGATGTATTTGTATTAAAACCATAGAAACCTCCATCCGCATGTAAGCTAAGATGAGACAAAATGATATTACATTTTCTAGATCATGGTCATGGAATAAGATCGAGTTAAAACAAGAATAAACTACTTCACGATATGACATATGTTACTCAATTGTTCTAAAAAGGAATACAAGTGATTAAGTTTGGGGAACTATGAAACCATTTAAAAATGAAGCTTCGAGTAATTGAAACTAGTAAACCGAACTTAGGAAAAGAATGTTGTTACTTGATTTTGAAAAGGAATGGGTTAAGTCATTCTAATACTACGGAGTATCGTGACTTTATAAAAAGTAATGGATCTCTTTTAAAAGAACTTAACGATGTAGTACTTTGGGTTACAAACCGGACTTTGGCATAAAATGAAAGTACTTTGAGTTGTGTGAAACTTGCCTATGCTTGTGATGATAGCCTTTATTGTACAATCGTTGTGTTTTACGTATTACTGCGCTCTCGATAGAGGGTTGGCCCAGTTGAGAACTTACTTGGACGTCTAAGCAGCGATGACGGAGAAATTCCACGGAGTACGTTCCTGCTGATAGTACATTGTTGTTAATCGCTTTGGACATACCGATACGATCGTATAGCGCATGCGGGTATGCTTCCATTTTGGTTATGTCTTGTGGTTAATCGGCTTTGGATATACCGACACGACGCTGCGATGAGCGCACGCGGGTATGTTTCCATTTCGATTATCGCCAGCGATTTCCTTTTGGACATACCGACACGATGTAGCGCACGGCATGCTTCCATTTGAATGTTGTCTTATTGTTTCCTTTGGACATACTGGCCACGATCGTATGCAGGTATGCGTCCATTTGGAATGTTGTCTTATTGTTTCCCTTTGGACATACTGACACGATGCGTAGCGCACGGGTATGCTTCCATTTGGATTGTTGTCTTGTTATTGAGAGTCCACATGGACACGCCATACACCGCAGCGCAGACCGGGGGCATGGCACGTGGGACATTGGTATATTGTTGCATCATGGACATGCTCTACACACCGATCTGATGATTCCAGGGGCATGCGCCATAATGCGAACTGATTGATGTGGTGGCGTGAGACCCAGTTATATTGGAGTATTAATCTATTTTATGTTGTGAATCGTAGTTTGGTTATCATACATGTCTCCGCTTTATATAGATCAGTATGATTTCATTTACGTGTCATGCATAGTTCACATACTGCAATTGGCCATCGACCTCCTTGGCTGCGTTCATGCGCGGTGCAGTAGAGTACATCGGCCGTGGTTCCTCGCCTCTTGGATCTCAGTTCGAGGCTGTTTGGGAAGCTCCGTTTCTCCGAGGCTTATCTTTTGGTATGTGTTCACTGAGTTGTAGGTGCTTGTACATTCGTGGGTACTTGGGGCCCTGTCGCGTCATAGTCGCTGTAAATCTTATGTCTGTAGAATCACGCTGTAGGCTGTAAAAGGATTAAACTGATTCGGGTTTATATATATCAAGGCAATTTGTTTTGGTTCGCTTTGACATTTATTTATTATATCTCTTGTTTCATGATTCATGTTTTATTTTCACGTTTTCTACACGATGTTGTATACTAGGCGCTTTAGGGTGCAGGTAAGCACGATGCCCGGAGTTCGGGCGTTACAAAAGTGGCATATCGAGCGATTAATCCTCGGAAAGGTCTACGCACTGCGTGTCTACAGTGTGAGTCTTGATTGCTTCCGTGTGTTGTGCACCATATCTATATGTCGAGGCTATAGGACATTTAGGATTGGTTTCATTCTTCTCATTCGAGATCGTGCCTCAGAGGTTGTTGTAAGTCGACCTACAGCGTATCTCGTTTTACGATTGCTGTGCCTCGCAGCGGCGAGCCAGAAGAGCAAGCAGCCGAGGCAGCCGCTAGTGAGATCTGAGAGGAGTTCGACGCGAGCCGTCGATCGAGAACGAGATAAATAAGCGGCAACGTAGTTTCGCGAAGACGCCAAAGCCAAAGAGTTTAGAAACGCAGCAGCTGTTTGGCGAACTCTGATGCCCGAGCCTCCATCCCACACCGATGCAGGCGGGAGATGGGTCATGAGAGATGGCGATTATTGGCGAGGAGTTGTGGCGGATATGAGGATAAGGCGATTCGATGCCGATTAGTTCAAAGAGCACCAGGGTTCACCCCGAGAGATAGTTCGAGGCTACTGGACTTTCCGAGTTGTAGCCGCGAGTTTTACGTCGAGGCACGAGGATGATCCGCAGGAGTTCATCCGGCAGATACAATGAGATCATCACGGGTGATCAAGGCTTGAGACCGAGTCCGTGACCTTATTCGCGACGGCCGCGTGATACCGCAATGATTGGTTTGATCTACGGAGCTTTCGGGAGAGCATGCACCTCAGCATGGGATGAGTTTTCGGGGCTTTCTCACGCACTTCTGCCTCCGCATTTGGCGAGGGCACGCCGGGGTATGATTTTTGTTCTTGAGATGCAGAGGCGACCGTCAGGAGTACAATGTCGAAGTTCGATTCTTTGGCTCGACACGCCACTCGCGCTTAGTCGCAGATATGGAGGATGTGGTGCATCGCCACGCCACCGCTAGATGATTATATGGTCAGTCTTCGCGGTGTTTCTCTTCACCGGCACGGACATTGCCCGCACGCAGCTCACGCACTGGGACGCGAGGCACGGAGGGTCGACTAACGACCGGATCGCCAGAAGAGGGCCGTGACTAGCAGTGGTCCTTTCGTGGCTTTCGAGGCGACCGCCTCAAAGAAGAAAGTTAGTTATATACCCCGCGATGCAGCCGTCCTCCACCGCCTTCGTGAGCAGGTCCGGGCTCGAGGTTCAGATTTCGGCGGAAGCGGGGTGTTAACCACCAAGCCACCCCTACCTCGTTGTGACCATCGTGGTAGACTCCATTTTGGAGAGGTCGTGCTAGATTGGGAGTTTGTTTTACATGACAGCAGGGCCATTTTATGGCGAGGAATCTCACCAAGGGAAGCGCGGATGTTACGACTCACCTTCAGATCTGCGTGGTTCATCACCTACTATGCGCCTGCAGGCGTGCCTATGATTAGAGCGGAGCGGTAGCTTCGTATATCCTTAACCTCTAGAGTTTTGGTATGCTGGTTATGATGGTCTCATTATTGTGTGCTATGCGGATAGCATTGTGATACGCGTGAGTTAGAATGCACGGTTAGTCGAAGGTTACGATGGGCAATGGTAAGTCGTAACCTTAGACTATGTCATCGAGACCTTAGGGGTAAGGTCGTCTTGAGTTAAAGATTTATTTTTGACTTTATCGCAGTAAGAGTATACGTGGGATTTATTTGTGTGATAAGTCCGTGGGTAGTGTGAGACGGAAGTGGTAGCTTTCATGACGTGAATTAGTAAGATTGTTCCGATCGGGAACAAGAGTTTGGCGCGTTGGGGTCGGGCTGAGGACCATTTGCGGGTCAACCAGAACCGGTTTGGGGTGGGGTCAGTTCCGTGGTCCCGCTGTGGTAGGTCACAAGGATGCTAGGCCCAAGTTTGTATGATCATCGATGAGTTCGTGGACGCGCTCGACCAGCCGTTCAAAGGCCGGAATGGCCTGGAAGTTGGAGGTTAGTAAGATGACCAAGTTCGAGGTAGTGACTCAGAGATTTTCGGAACTAAGTAATGACCAAGTATGGTACGCATCGAGAGTTCTAGTGTTCGAGAAGGTACAACGAGTAAGAGAGGAAGATAACGCGTGTTATTTCGCGCGCTCGTGGCGCTGATAACTCGTTGTATAACTTCATCGATATCCGCTTGAGAAGGAACATTCGACGCATGTTTCAAGGAGGGAGAATGTTATACCGTGAGTTGCAGGGTATGTATGTGAGGACGACGCACGAGCAGTGAGCAGGTAAATTTTGAAAAGAAAGAAAGACGCTGAGTTTTCACTTTAAAAGTTTCCTGCTATTTGTGAAGAAAAAGGTTCGTTAACGGGAATTGATTCCCGTGACGGTATTTGGACTTCATAGATTATATTAGAATTTTGAGATTTTATTTTGGAAATGGTCACGCTGGCCCACTGGAGAAATTTACTTTTGTGGGCCCGCTTTGTTTTTGAGTTTTCCGATTTTGATATTTTCGAAGACGAAATATTCGGCGAATCGGGCGACACGTGTCACCCCACGTGGCACCTCGCGAAATAACATTTGTGCACAACACCCTAAGAGTCGTTTTCGTAAACGCTTACAGAATTTGCGGGCGGAAAATTCCGCTATGTCGCTTTGTATTTTTGCGGATTTTTCCGAGAGATCTAACATTTTGGACCAACGAGGGTGACGTGGTCACCTCATCGAAGTTAAAGGCACTGACGATCAAAGGCCAAGTGGGTAGATATTTTTGGTAGATATTTGTGAGGTTTTACGAGCAGGGACTAGGCACTGGGCATATCTTGGCCTTACACTTGTAGCACTTGGCTAGATCTTCGCCATCGTTCGCCTTCGCTTTGCTATAAATACCCTCCCTTTGTCAAGACTTCATCATCCAAACGTGTTCTAAGTCTCGCAATCCTTCCTCTCTTCTTGTTGCTCTCGCCCAAGCCTTCCTCCCCTTGAGTGGCCTCGTGGGCCGAGAGCCTCCTCCCCTTGTGGTGCCTTGGCGTGGCACCCCCTAGCCTAGTTGTTTTCGTGATAATACCCTTTGTCAGGGTATAGAAATACTCCCTAGTATTGTTATAATGCCCAAAATACCTTAGCCTTGCACTTGTAGTATTCCAAAGATACCTCTTACGCTGAGTCCGGAAATACTACCTTTGTCCTTTTTAATCTCAAACCAAAACCCAAGGAAATCTTCATAGCTTGGTCAAGATTTGAGTAGGTTGGTTAGAACTTCTGAGGTTGTTTGGAGTGGTTTGAGCGCACTGAGTTGAGCTAAACCTGCTCAGATCGACATTATAACTCGGATAATTTTGGGCTTATCGAGGTAATTATCTTGTCCTCTATTGTAATTGGAAATTACATGCTTGTTAGAGTATATAGTTGAAGTGATACTATATATGGAACTATACTTAGTATTCGGCAATGTCTTTTGACTTAAGCCCAAGAATAAAGAATCATGAATTTACATAGATTACGGTAGACTTGTGTAAGATATCGAGTAGAATTGTACACGCCCGGTAGATGTAAACCCCTGGTTGGCTTGGTAGCCTACCTCGATAGAGGAGGAGATTTACGCTGCTGTGGGGAGGTACGCCGAATTTTCTATAGAAAGATGTAAACTTGTGTTTTGGGGTTAATAGACGTCAGGACTTTATAGGTGAAAGTACTAAGAGTAGCGTATTCTACTGAGGATGGAAAGGGCCAGCAAGGTTGTAGTACTGAGCATTTTGCTTATTGTCGATAAATCGTCGCGAGGTATGTGAACCTCTTCCTATCTCTTCTAGCATGATACGGTGAACTATGTAGTACCAGAGACGTACATGTGCTAAGTGATTTGGTTGGTTTAAAACATAGGTGTTATAATAGCTTTACGGGAAGTTAGTTATAACGACTTATGTAGTGAAAATGGTTCATCACGTTAGAAGTTAAGAGACTTGATCTTATAAGATAAGAGACTTAACTTATTTGTTTTAATGTGAACGTGTGTGAAACCTCATTCATGAGTAACGAGTACTTGGTTTTAAAGGAATAATGTTTACCGATTTCGAAATCGTAATGTGTATCGGCTGCACTCACCGCAGCGTTAATAAAGGAAAATGTATTAATAATGACGTATTGTATTAAAACCAGAAACCTCCATCTGCATGAAGTTAAGATGAGACAAAATGATATTACATTTTCTAGATCACGGTCATTGTAATAAGATCGTTATAAACAAGAATAAACTACTCACGATATGACATATGTTACTCAATTGTTCTAAAAGGAATCAAGTGATTAAGTTTGGGAACTATGAAACCATTTAAAATGAGAAGTTTGAGTAATCAAACTAGGCAACCGAACTTAGGAAAAGAATGTTGTTACTTGATTTTGAAAAGGAATGCTGGTTGGTCATTCTAATACTACGTATCGGGTGACTTTTATAAAAGTAATGGATCTCTTTTAAAAAGAACTTAACGATGTAGTACTTTGGGGTTACAAACCGACTTTGGCATAAAATGAAAGTACTTTGAGTTGTGTGGAAACTTGCCTACGCCAGTGATGATAGCCTTTATTGTACAATCGCTGTGTTGTTACCGCTGCTTCGATAGAGGGTTGACTGTTGAGAACTTACTGACGCGCTTACAGCTGACGAGAAATTCCGCACGTCTCGCGATAGTATTATTGTTGTTAATCGCTGACATACCGACACGATGCGTGGCGCTGCGGGTATGCTTCCATTTTGGTTAAGGTCTCGTGGTTAATCGCTGATATATCGACACGCATGCGTAGCGCACGCATGTTTCATTCGATTATCGCCAGGATTTCTTTTCGACATACTCGACACGCGATCGTGAGCGCACGTATGCTTCCATTTGGAATGTTGTCTTATTGTTTCTTTCGACATACCGACACGATGCGTAGCGCACGCTATGCGCCCATTTGGAATGTTGTCTTATTGTTTCCTTTGGACATACCGACACGACGTAGCGCGGGTATGCTTCCATTTGGATTCATTGTCTTGTTGTTGAGGTCATACGGACATGTATAAACCGATGCAGAATTCCTGGGGCATGTGCCCATGGGACAGTGGTATTATTGTTGCATCATGGACATGTCTACACCGAAAGATTCGGGGGCATGCGGCCATAGCGAACCTTGATGTAATGGCGCGGCGTGTTATACCGATTATACGAAGGATGATCGCTTTATGTCGAATCAGAGTTTGGTGATCATACATGTCTCCGGCTTTATATAGACTACTATGATTTCATTTACAGTGTTGTACAGTTTCACATACTTGGTACCTGCTGTACTGACCTCCTTCGGGGGGCTGCGTTCATGCCGCAGGTAGAGGTACACCAGTCGTTGATCCTCGCTCTTAGATCTCGATTCATTTGGGAAGCTCCGTTTCTCCGAGGCTTATCTTTTGGTATGTGTTCTCGAGTCAGAGGTGCTTGTACATTCGTGGTATGGCGGGGCCTGTCCCGCCATAGTCGCTAATAAATCTTAGGTGCAGAGAATGTTGTGGCGGGGTTGTAAAAGGATTAAACTGTTCGGGTTTTATGTATACCGGGCGCAAGCTGCTTTGGTGGCCTGCTTATTTATTATATCTCTTGTTTCATGATTCATGTTTTATTTTCCGCCGGTTTTCTCCGATGTTGTATCACTAGGGTGCGGGGTAAGGCACCAAGATCTGCCCGGGTTGGGCGTTACATTACAAAGATATTCACAATCCCCTTTTCGTAACTGATTAGAAATCATATAGTGATAATTAGTTGTCAATTAATTACCAAGAATTCAACTCAATTATTGGATAGATCTCTCAATAAGAAAAATGACCATAAGCATGCATTAATTTATAACATAAGTTTCAAGAAATTCAACATAGAAAGCCCTATAAGAGAATTAGTTCCTATCCATAAAGATGACAAGAACTAATTCCATGTTCATCATGCAAAACTGAAATAAAGAACAAGAAACGGAAAAGAAATTACTAAACTAATGGTGTCCAATCTGCAAGCAAAAAGTCTTGTGTTGTGCAAGAAGGGGAACCTCAAAAGCGCCAGGTTCTCCTTTTATAGCTGAAAACCGCTTCAACTTTTCCTCGCAGCCGTGCCCAAAATCCGCCTAAAACCTATTTTTTCGCGCGGCGCCGCGGCCCTGCGCAGCGCGCGGCCGGAAGTTCGCAATCCGTCGGGTGTTTTGGCGCCGCGCCCGATATTCGCTGCTCGGAGGCGCGCGGCACCGCAACTCCCGTGGCTTCGGATGTTAGCGCCGCGCCCTCGTGTCCGGTCTCTGAGCCGCGCGCCAGTCTTCGCCTTCTCCGGATAGTGGCGCGCCGCTCGCTTAGCGCGCGGGCGCTGGATCTTCGCACCTTCTCGAATGATGGCGCCGCGCCTCGCTGATCGCAGGAGGCCACGGCCTTTGATTTTTCCTTCGTTTCGCCACTTTTCTTTTTTCCACCCTTTCTCTTTTGCCTCTTTTTTTCTGCTTTTTCCGCCATTTGGCCATTTTAACCACTTTGACTCAAAAGAAAGAAAACTATCCTAATACGACACTTATATGTGCAAATGGGACAAAAGACTAACTAAAATCGACTCAGGTGTATATAAAATACACCGATCAAATACCCCAAACTTAACCTTTGCTCGCCCTCGAGCAAAGATAGAAAGAAATAAAATAAAAAGACTCAAAGAACGAAAAATAAAAGGACTCCCTGCCATTGATCACTTTTGCTGCATAAATGTTAACTAGAAAAACATGAAGGTTAGCAGAATAATATGCAGGAATCATATAGCATGAAATTTTCAGCACACTAACCACATGAAGCTAAATATTTCGCAAACTCGTATTCATCATGCTTAATGGAAGTCAATATACTAAATCATGCATATAAATTCAAGAATTCCTTTGGCTTGCTTACTTGTTATTCTCCACTAATTCTATATATGCATAAAAGAGATCTTCAGGACTTTAAGGGTTGTAATGTAGGCTTAGGTAGGGGTTGGTAAAGATAGGCATTTAGGCTCATTTTTCTGTACCATAAGTTCTTTTGGCTTTTCAATTTTTCCCTTTTTCTTTTGATTCTTTCCTTCACTTCAATTCTATCCTTCCCCTCTTTTGTTTTGGGAGAGTGAAGTGTATTATACTAATAGGCACCCCCAAACTTAGGTTTTTGCCTCTTTCTTATTACTTTTCCATTGGGGTGCATCAAACTTGTTCACTCTTTTTGTTTCTTCTTTTTAACACAATGTACTCCACTATTTCATATTTTCACTTATGGCACAATTTGTGGGAATATAGGGTGTCAAAGAAGAAGTTTCAAATTTAGGCTCAATGGGGCTGACTAGGGATATTTTTAAAGTACAGGATAGAAAAGAATGGTAAGAATTGACTATCAAAGAAATGTCTGAGTCATCTCCCTAACATGCATATCCTAACTATTTCGCCTCAAATAGCAAGCAATCATAACACATAAGCATTTATCATTTAGTATGCGTAATTCGAGCAAGAAACTCCAAATAGACAGATTCTATGAGTTTTTGGCATATCTAACCTAAGTGTTTAGATAGTTGCTTCAATTCCTTTACATTATTCCACCTTACTTCACTAGGTGTTTCTAACTACAAAGATACATGATCTTTGTGCATTGGCCATGACTAAAAAGAAAAATTTTGGTGACTCAAAATAAACATAAAACAAATAAAAAGACTTAAATAAAACATAACATGACACACAAATAAAACACCCCCAAACTTAAATCACACATTGTCCCCAATGTGTGCAAGACTCAAAGAAAAAAAAAAGAAAAAAAAAAGATACTTACAAACTTCGGCTAAAATGGTGGTGGTGGCGGTGGATAATGCATCGACCATTGGTTGAACAAGGCACTCAGTTCGTCGATTTGTTTCCTCGTTCTTCTTTGCCCTTGTACTATCATTTGCAAGGTGCATCATCTCCTTACGATGTTGGTACAATTGCCCGTTGTGGGCTCAAGGTTACGCTCATGTGGTTGGCGGTGGCCGGGTCCGCCTCATATCGAGCCCTATTTCGTGCACATCTTCATCCATGGCGGCCTCTGCTGCTGCCGGAGTGGTGGTTGTACTCTCCGTCACGGGGCTAAGTGCTGGAAAGGAGTGCACTATCTCATAGGACACCGGTTGGTTTCTTTCACGAGTATCCGCGGGTAGTTGTGGGACCGCACTCATGTGGCATAGATCGTAATAAGCTTAGCCGTGTCCCAATCCACTGCTGTCACCAACTCGCTGATTTCTTCAATGCTCGCACTATTTCTTTCCCACATCAATTGTCACCCATAATTCCATAAATCAACTTAATCCTATCTTACGGCACTCTGGTGAAGTGCGTGGATGGAATCACGCGGCATCGACAAAATACAGCCAAGCTTGCTACTTTGAATTGGCACCGCCGGTGCTCTCGATCCATTTCTTCCAATCTCAAAGCATCTCACGGTAGCTCGCGATTATGCAGCGGCATTCGGTCGATGTGGTCAATGCTTCAGACCGTGTTCTAAAGTGATTCCAATCACTTCTTTCTTCAACATCAATCGTTTTCAATTGTATATTAATATTTTCTGCCGTCACGACACATAGCTTCCCCTTACAAAGCATCCTCTTTCCACCTTCTCCGGAAAGTTGGCATAAAATTCTCGCACCATTGTTGTGTTTGCTGGTGTTATCTTCTCCGGGTTCACAAATTTTCTCACTCCTTAACTTCAATCATCGCCCGAATGGCTCATAAACATCTCCTTCTCCAAATGACGCCGTAGTCCATTCCCTTCGGTATTAAAGTGCAGTATCAAGCTTTTTGTATCTTTGAGAGGCTTCGTAGCTTACAAACCTACTTTCGTCATATTGTGGGGTTGGGGTGGATGTGGAGCCTCTTCTTTTTCTGGTGGCCATGGTTAAAACAGTTTCTGGAGCTTTCAATTTAGTGGCACAAATGTCTCCTACACACTCAACACTAGCAGCGAATACAACACCCCCAAACTTCAACCTTTCTACTCTTTTCTCCAAACTTCACAATCACTTTTCAGCACCCAAACTACTCCAACTATAATACTCCTCCAAACTACTACTTCCTATGACTTCAGTAAAAGGATTCAAGAACCAAGAAAGGGATTACCTTTTTATGAGAGCTTCACGTTGTTCTTGTTTCAATTGGTTGGCTTGAGGGTATGGAATGGAGCTTCGTTGTTTGAGATAGTTGGGGGTTTTTAGGAATTTAAGAGTTTAAGTTGTGGTTGGGTTGGATTTGTGGAGGATTTGTGGGCAAAGTTCTGGAATTTCGTGGGTTTTTGGAGAGGGAAAGTTAGGTTTTTGATATTGGAATTGGGGAAAATCTGATTTTTGGGCGTTTTTAAGTTTCTGAATTCCCGCTTTGGCGCATGCTTTTAGCGCGCGGCTAATCTCTGCGCGCCGGGACTTTTAGCGCGCGGCTAGACTTGGCAAATTTTCGACTCTTTTAGCGCGGCTTTAAACTGCGCTGTTCGATTCTTTTGCGCGCATGACCGCTCTGGCGCCGCGCGAACCGCTTTTTCCGAAATTCTTGCTTTTCTTGCTTTATTTCCTGTGCACATCAATCACAGCACAAACACAAAACCCAGACAGTGAGATGCTCTTAGACAAAATAAAATTAACTAAAGCGTAAATTAAAATAACAAAATTGAAAGCGTTGGGTTGCCTCCACGTAGCTGTCTTTAACGTCTTTTAGCGGACGCAAGTTCTTAGCCTTAATAACCACGGGTGGATTAAGCCCTCAACCTATCCATTTCCTCCACATTTGGCGTTTTCTTTTTCTTCTTTTCTTCTTGGCATTATCAGTAATAGGGAGTTCAGGAAAACTTACCTCCCTTAGTGGCATTTCAGCAAACCATGCCTGCTTTCTTGGGCTCATCGCTCTTTGGTTGACTTGTATCGGCTCGCATGGTTTGATGGTGCTGATTGCAAAGCACCCACTCATTGTTGGTGGCTCAATGACGTGTTTAAAAACTTTAAACACCATTTCTTCGGACTCCACCCTTAGTGTTAATTCTCTTCTTTCAACATCAATCAAAGCTCTTCCCGTTGCTAGGAATGGCCTCCCCAATATGATAGGGATTTCCGCGTCTTCTTCCATGTCAAGAATGAGGAAGTCTGCAGGAAAGAAGAATTTTCCTACTTTCACAATCACGTCCTCAATTTTTCCTCGTGGATGAACCACTGTCCTGTCAGCTAGTTGCAGACTCACAGTGGTTGGTTTGGCCTCTCCCAACTCCAATCTTTTAAAAACTGATAAGGGCATCAGGTTTATACTTGCCCCTAAATCGCATAGAGCTCTGTTGCAAGTCACCCTGCCCACTGTGCAAGGTAGTGTAAAGCTGCCAGGATCCTTTAGCTTGGGTGGCAACTTCTTTTGCAGGATAGCACTACACTCTTCTGTTAGTGCTACTATCTCATATTCCGCCAGCTTCTTCTTTTTCCCCAAGATTTCTTTCATGAACTTGAAATAGGAAGGCATCTGCTCCAAAGCCTCTATAAAAGGTATGTTGATATGCAGCTTCCTGAATACTTCCAAAAATTTGGAAAATTGTTTATCGACCGCCTTCCTCTGTAATCTCTGGGGGGAAAGGGATCTTTTCTGTATACTCCTTCTCTGGAGTTTTCTCTATCACTGGGCTAGGCTCAATCACCTTCTCTTTTTCTAACTCTGATTGCTTCTCAACTCCGGTGAGGTGGTGCTGCCCAGCTTGCGCTTCTCATTGCATTTACATGACCGCTCCTTGGATTTACCGTGTTACTTCGCAATGCCCGCGTGGTCGATGTTTGCTGCTTTGCTAGTGACCACTCGAGTTTCCAAGTTCTCGAATGAGGATCTAGCTTCATGAATGGTCCGCATTGGCGTCTTTGTCGTTGCTTCGGCTCATCCGCTTTTCTTTACAACCTGCATTGAGCTGATCTTTGTGGGGCTTGAATGAAGGGCTGCTGATTCTGGTTCTGCTGGTTCTGGTATAGCCCCTGATATTGGTTCTGTTGCCCATTGTACTGATTCTGCTGCCCTTGGTACTGATTCTGCTGCCCTTGGTACTGATTCTGCTGCCCCTGGTCTCCTTTCCATGAGAAATTTGGGTGATTCCTCCATCCTGGATTATAAGTGTTAGAGTAGGGGTTGTTCTGTTGCCTTTGATAGTTACCTATGGCCGACACTCGCCGCTCCATTGGTATATTGTTGGGATCCGTGAAGGGCACTATCAAATGTATGAGGCCACCACATATCTCGCAGCCTTTAGGCATCTGCATCGCATTCATCGACTGTATGTTGCTTTGCAATTGTTAGCTAGAAGGGCCACTGGGCATTCAGCGCGAATAAGCGTCTATTTCATGGACTCCCACATTCTTCTCCCATTCGGCGACCTCTCTTCCGTGATACGGTTGTTAGTGGTCATGTCTTCTAATAACTCGAATGGCGTCGTGGTCGCTTTCCTCATGAATGCTCCACCTGCTGCTGCATCTATGATAGTTCTGGTAGTACTGCTCAGCCCGTTGTAGAAGATGTGGACCAAGTTCCACAACTCAATGCAATGGTGTGGGCACTTTCTCTGTAGATCTTTGAACCTTTCCCAAGCTTCATATAAGGACTCTCCATCTGCGGTAGAAGTTGTTCAACTCCCCTCTTAGTTTTGTTGCTTTACACGGAGGAAAGAACTTGGCTAAGAATTTCTGTGCCAGCTCGTGCCATGTGAAAATCGAATCGGCCGGCAGGGAATTCAACCATACTTTTGCTCTATCCCTGAGTGAGAAGGGAAAGAGCCTCAATCTGACGGCATCATCAGTAACGCCGTTATATCTAAAAGTTGCACATAGCTCCAATAAATTAGCTATGTGCATATGTGGATCCTTCGATGGCAGTCCTCCGAATTGCAGCGTGTCGTACTCATGCTCGTAATCGGTTTTATCTCGGTTGTTGGCTCTGTGCAGGGAGCCGAATGCATGTCTGTGCTCCATTCACTCTTGGTAGCACATAGTCTCCCAAACTTCGTTCTGGCTGGACTTGGACTCTCTCTTCCACGTCTATTGGTGCTTGCCTAGGCATTCCTGGATGGGGTTGATTCTCTCCTAACCCTTCTCCCATCCCATTGTTGTTCTGAACGCCGTTCATCTCTAACAAGGTTGCACTCCGCTGATTCTTTCTGTTCTGTTTGCAGGTTTTCTCAATTTCTGGATTGAAGGGAACAAGAGTGTCTGCTCCTTCGCATAAACCGACTTCGAAATAGATCAAAAACAGACAACAAATCACGGCATCTCGAATTTTTCAAAAGAAAAACGTAAAAATTAAAAATCAAAATAAAAGCCAAATTAGAAATTAAAAATAGACAAATTTGATATTGAACTATGCCTAATCCCCGGCAACGGCGCCAAAAACTTGATGCGCATTAAGATGCACACACTTTAAACGCAAGTGCACGTTATCGTGACAAGTAGTATAGTCTTTGATAAGACCGAATATCGTCCTCTGGGATTAGGGTTCAAGTACCAACTATCTATTTTCTAGTGTCTATTTGGCGAATTGATAATTGATTTGGTTGTTTATAACTAAGAATTATGAAAACTATATAAAATATAAAGATTTACTTCAGATGTGATGGGAATAGGGCTTCTATGTATCCTTACTATCCGTATGCTACTTACTAATGCATTAACTTATGGTATTCTTCTTTTGGAGAAAGCGGGTTCTGAAATCGTTTTATACTCCCGTTAGTGGTTATATAAACACTCAACGAAGATCGCACCTTACCTAACTTCACGATAAGGATAACTTTATAGGAGGATTAAGAACAAAAACCTAGTTGGCCACGCCAATGCGCAAAATTAGGGTTGTTAAGCCTCTCATCAACGCTTACATAAATAATTGAGGTATTTTCATCCCCAATCCAAGAATGTCTACCCAACTTACAAAGATATTCACAATCCCCCCTTTTCATAATCTGATTAGAAATCATATAGTGATAATTAGTTGTCAATTAATTACCAAGAATTCAACTCAATTATTGGATAGATCTCTCAATAAGAAAAATGACCATAAGCATGCATTAATTTATAACATAAGTTTCAAGAAATTCAACATAGAAAGCCCTATAAGAGAATTAGTTCCTAGCCATAAAGATGACAAGAACTAATTCCATGTTCATCATGCAAACCGAAATAAAGAACAAGAAAGGAAAATAAATTACTAAACTAATGGTGTCCAATCTCCAAGCAAAGTCTTGTGTTGTGCAAGAAGGAACCTCAAAATCGCCTAGGGTTCTCCTTTTATAGGCAAAACCGCCTCAACTTTTCCCTGCAGCCGTGCCCAAAATCCGTCTAAAAACCTATTTTTTTCGCGCCGGCGCGCGGCCTGACAGCGCCGCGTTCGGAAGTTCCGCAATCCGTCGGTTGTTTTGGCGCCGCGCCTTGATATCTCGCTGTTCGAGGCGCCGCGCACTGCAACTCCCCGTGGCTTCTCGGATGTTTAGCGCGCGGCCCTGCATCTGATCTGCAGCGCCGCGCAGTCTTATGTCTTCTACGGATAGTGGCGCGCGTCTCTTTGGCACCGCTTGGCTGGATCTTCCGCACCTTCTCGAATGATGGTGCCGCGCCTCGCTGATCGCTGAGGCCGCGGCACGGCCTTGATTTTTCCTTCGCTCGCCACTTTCTCTTTTTCCACGGCGTCCTCTTTTGCCCTCTTTTGCTCTTTTTCCGCCATTTGGCCATTTTAACCACTTTGACTCAAAAGAAAGAAAAACTATCCTAATACGACACTTATATGTGCAAAATGGGACAAAAGACTAACTAAAATCGATCAAAGGTGTATATAAAATACACCGTCAAGATGAATAATGCATCGACCATTGGTTGAACAAGGAACTCAACTCGCTGATTTGTTGCCTTGTTTCTTGTTGTCCTTGTACTCACATTGTCCAAGGTCTGCATCATCCTCATCCGATTTTGATACAATTGCTTCATGGGCGTTGGAGGTTACGCTTCCCGTGGTTGGCCGGTGGCTAGGTCCTCGCTCATGTGAGCCCTATTTCGTGCTCATCTTCGTCCATGGCGGCCTCGCTGCTGCCGCTGTTTGTACTCTCCGTCTTGCTGGGGGCTTCGAGAAAGAGTGCACTATCCCATAGGACACGCGATTGGTTTCTCTCGCGAGTGTCGGTAGTTTTGGGACCGCACTCACGTGACATAGCTTGGTGATAATCGAGCCATGTCCTAATCCGCCTGTTGTTACCAACCTACTGATTTCCTCGATGCACTATTTCTTTCCCCATCAATCGCCAACCCTCATAATTCCATATATCGTTTAATCCTATCATCCGCACTGCGGTGAAGTCGTGGATGGAATCACGCGGTACGATGAAATATAGCCAACCTTTGGCTACTTTGTTGAATTGACACTGCTCAAAGGTTTGACCCATTTCTTCCAATATCAAAAACAGCCCATGGTAGCTCACGATTGTGCGCAGCTTCCATGTGGTCAATGCTTTAGACCGTGTTCTAAAGTGATTCCAATCACTTCTTTCTTCAACATCAACTGCTTTCAATTGTATATTTATATCCTCTCACGCGCGAATACATAACGCCCCTTACAAAGCATCCCTTCTTCCACCTTCTCCGAAAATTGGCATAACATTCACTCACCGTTGTTATCGTGCTATCTTCTCCTGATTCACAAATTTCCTCCAACTTAACTCCGATCATCGCCCGAATGAGCTCATAAACATCTTCTTCCCATATGACTCCTCGTAGTCCATTCCTTCTCGTATTAAGGGCAGTATCGCTTTTTGTATTTTTGGTAGGCTTGGTAGCTCACAAACCTATTTTCATCGTATTGTGGGGTTGGGGTGGATGTGGAGCCTCTTCTTTTCCTGGTGGCCATGGTTAAAACAGTTTCTGGAGCTTACAATTTAGTGGCACAAATGTTTCCTACACAATTGACAACTAGCAGCGAACACAACACCCCCAAACTTCAATTTTTCTACCCAATACCCACACTCCTTTTCTACTCTTTTCTCTAAACTTCACAATCAAATTTTCAGTACCCAATTACTTCAACTACAATACTCCTTCGAACTACTACCTCCTGTGACTTCAGTAAAGGATTCAAGAACAGAAAAAGATTACCTTTTTGTGAGAAGCTTCAAGCTTGTTCTTGTTTCAATTGGTGGTTTGAGGCTATGGAATGGAGCTTTGTTGGTTGATATTTTGGGAATTTAAGAGTTTAGGTTGTGGTTGAGTTGGATTTGTGGAGGATTTGTGGGCAAATTTCTGGAATTTCGTGGGTTTTTGGAGAGGGAAGGTTAGGTTTTTGAATTTGGAATTGGGAAAAATCTTATTTTTGGGCGTTTAAAGTTCTGGATTCCCCGCCGCGACTGCTTAGCCGCGGCTAAACTCTCGCTCGCCGGGACTTTCTGCGCAGCCATTCGTGGCGGCGCGCTGTTACGAGGCGCGCTAAATTTGGCAAATTTTCTGGAATTTTTGGCGCCACGCCGCTCCTGGCGCCATGGCGCAAACTTCTGCGCTGTTCGCTTCTTTTGGCGCCATGTTCGCTCCGGTAATGGCTACACCGCTACCTCGAAATTCTTGCTTTTCTTGATTTATTTCAGCACTGCCAATCACAACACAAACACAAGACCTCAAGACCGTGAGATCGTTTCTAGACAAAATAAAATAAACTAAAGAGAAATTAAAATAACATAATTGAAAACGCGTTGGGTTGCCTCCCAAGTAGCTGTCTTTAACGTCTTTTAATGACGCAGTTCCTTAGCCTTAATAACCACAGGGTGGATTAAGCCCCCAACCTATCCATTTCCTCCACATTTGGCGTTTTCTTTTTCTTCTTTTCTTCTTAGCATTATCAGTAAGAGGGAGTTCAGGAAAACTTACCTCCTTTAGTGGCATTTCAGCAAACCATGCCTGTTTTCTTGGGCTCATCGCTCTTTGGTGGACTTGTATTGGCTCGCATGGGGGGTTGATGGTGCTGATTGCAAAGCACTCACTCATTGTTGATGGCTCAATGACGTGTTTAAAAACTTTAAACACCATTTCTTGCACTCACCCTTAGTGTTAATTCTCCTTTCAACATCAATCAAAGCTTTTCCGTTGCTAGGAATGGCCTCCCAATATGATAGGTATTTCCGCATCTTCTTCCATATCAAGAATGAAATCTGCAGGAAGAAGAATTTTCCTACTTTCACAATCACGTCTTCAATCTTGCCTCGTGGATGAACCATCATCTGTCGGCCACCGTAGGCTTCTTGTGGTTGGTTTGGCCTCACCTGACTCTAATCTTTTAAAACCGATAAGGGCATCGATTTATACTCGCCCTAAATCACACAAGGCTCATGCAAGTCACCCCGCCATTGTGCAAGGTAGTGTAAAGCTTCCAGATCCTTTAGCTTTGGTGGCAACTTTTACGCAAGATAGCACTACACTCTTAGTTAGTGCTACTATTTCATACTCTGCCGACTTTTTCTTCTTCCCAAAATCTCCTTCATAAACTTGAAATAAGAGGGCATCCGCTCTAATGCTTCTATGAAAGGTATGTTGATACGCAGTTTTCAATGTCTCCAAAAATTTGGAGAATTGTTTATCAACCGCCTTTATTTGTAGTCTCTGGGAAAGGGATCTTCTCTGTATACTCCTTCTCCGAGTTTTCTCTTGTTGGGCTAGGCTCAATCACCTTCTCTTTTTCTAACTCGCTTTCTTCTCAACTCTTCGGTGAGGTGCCGCTCCAACTGTCTTCCACTTCTCAACCGCATCGCTCGACATCGCCTCCTGATTTACCTCTGTATTGCTTGGCAATGTCCTCTGTGGCCTGCTGTTTGCCTGTTTTGCTAGCTGACCCACCCGTGTCTCCAAGTTTCTGAACGAGGATCTAGCTTATGTCATGAATCGCAGGCGTTGGCAAGTCTTTACATGCTTAGCTCACCGCTTTTCTTCAACCGTGCATCAGCTGAGGCCGTGGGGCTTGAATGAAGGGTTGCCGATTCGCTCACTGGTTTGCATCGCCCCTATACTGGTTTCTTGCCCATGGTATCGGTCTGCCGCCTTGGTATCGATTCTGCTGGTTCTGCGCTCGGTCTCCTCTCCATGAGAAATTTGGGTGGTTCCTCCACCGGATTATAAGTGTTGGAGTAGGGGTTGTTTTGTTGCCTCGATAATTACCTATGTCGACACTCCGCTGCTCCATGGGTATATTGTTGGGATCCATTGAAGGACACCTATCAAATGTATGTGGGCCACCACATATCTCATGACTTTAGGCATCTGCACCGCATTTATCGATGTTCTGTCATGTTGCAATCGTTAGCTAGAAGGCGGCACTTGAGCATTCAAGGCAGAATAACATCTATTTCGTGGACTCACGTTCTTCTCCCATTTGTCGACCTCTCTTCCGTGACATGGTTGTTAGTGGCCATATCTTCTAATAACTCATGAGCGCCGTGGGCTGTTTTCCCGCGAATGCTCCACTCCACAGCATCTACGATGGTTCGTCATCTCGCCACCGTTGTAGAAGATGTGGACCAAGTTCCACAACTCAATGCAATGGTGTGGGCACTTTCTCTGTAGATCTTTGAACCTTTCCCAAGCTTCATATAAGGACTTTCCATCTGCTTGGTAAAAGTTGTTCAACTCCCCTCTCAATTTTCTTTGCTTTACGGGAAAAGAACTTGGCAAGGAATTTCTGTGCCAGCTCTTGCCATGTAAAAATCGAATCGGCCGGCAAGGAATTCAACCATACTTTTGCTCTATCCCTAAGTGAGAAGGGAAAGAGCCTCAATCTGACGGCATCATCAGTAACGCCGTTATACCTGAACGTTGCACATAGCTCCAAGAAATTAGCTATGTGCGTATACGTGGATCCTCGCCAGCGATCCTCCGAATCCGCGTGTGTTGTACCATGCTCAGAATTGCCGGTTTTATCTCAAAGTTGTTAGCTCCTATTGCAGGGAGCCTAATGCATGTCTGTGCTCCATTTACTCTTGGCAACACATAGTCTCCCAAACTTCGCTCGCCGGACTTGGACGCCTCTTCCACGTCTATTGGCGCTTGCCTAGGTATTCCTGGATGGGGTTGATTCTCTCCTAACCCTTCTCCCATCCCGTTGTTGTTCTGAACGTCGTTCATCTCTAACAAGGTTGCAATCCGCTGATTCTTTCTGTTCTGTTTGCAGGTTTTCTCAATTTCTGGATTGAAGGGAACAAGAGTGTCTGCTCCTCTTCTCCTTCGCATAAACTGACTTCCTGAAATAGATCAAAAACAGACAACAAATCACGGCACCTCGAATTTTCAAAAGAAAAACGTAAAAATTAAAAATTAAAATAAAAACCAAATTAGAAATTAAAAATAGACAAATTTGATATTGAACTATTGCCTAATCCCCGGCAACGGCGCCAAAAACTTGATGCGCGGTAAGATGCACACACTTTAAACGCAAGTGCACGTTATCGTGACAAGTAGTATAGTCTTGATAAGACCGAATATCGTCCTCTAGGATTAGGGTTCAAGTACCAACTATCTATTCTCTAGTATCTATTTGGCGATTTGATAAATGATTGGTTGTTTATAACTAAGAATTATGAAAGCTATCTAAATATAAAGATTTACTTCAGGTGTGATGAGAATAGGGCTTCCATGTATCCTTACTATCCGCTTATGCTACTTACTAATGCATTAACTTATGGTATTCTTCTTTTGGAGAAAGCAGGTTTACGAAATCGTTTTATACTCCCGTTAGGGTTATATAAACACTCAACCCCAGTATCGCACCTTACCTACCTTTCGGTGATAAGGATAACTATATAGGAGGATTAAGAACAAAAACCTAGTTGGCCAAATCGCGCACAATGCGCAAAATTAGGGTTGTTAAGCCTCTCATCAACGCTACATAAATAATTGAGGTATTTTCATCCCCAATCCAAGAATGTCTACCCAACTTACAAAGATATTCACAATCCCCTTTCGAATCGATTAGAAATCATATAGTGATAATTAGTTGTCAATTAATTACCAAGAATTCAACTCAATTATTGGATAGATCTCACAATAAGAAAAATAACCATAAGCATGCATTAATTTATAACATAAGTTTCTAGCAATTCAACATGGAAAGCCTGTCACGCCCTTTTTCGACCGCGACATTTGTTTTTTAAATAAAATGGCTCCTGTTTAGAAAAAGGTTAGAAAATAAAAATAAATGCTAAAAGTGCAAAAAAAGAATACTAAAATGTTAAAGGGCTTAAAGATGTTTAAAAGGGTGCTAAAATATTAAAAGTGCTAAAAAGGTGCTAAATGCTAAAAGGGTTGCTAGGGAGTCGCCACCTAATTAATTTGGGTGAATTAGGACACCTATAATGTTAACTTAGGTTAAAGTCAACATTAACTCCATTTTTAATGGTCTGCTAAACTTAATGAGATTCTGGGTAAGGGCTCTTTATTAATCTAGAGGGAAGGGGTTAGGCACCCTCTAAGATCCGCTAACTTGCGGTTGTCCTGCCAAACCTAGGGTTAATTATTATGCTAATGAAATATGTATTGAGAGTTATTTAAATAGGGCGTAAAAGACTATGAAGTTTGTTTAAAATGTAAGAGCTAGTTTCAAAAAAGGCAAATGTATTACTGGAGTAAAAATATATGCAAGTATTCCTTTACCTAAGAGGTATATGTTGCTTAGCATGATAATGTGAGAAAACGTATCTATTATGCAACAGAAGTATTTATTATTCCTTGTATTAATAGGGATTTCCTCAAAGCAGTTTTAAAATCTCTCGACTAACCATATCTATTATGCCAGTGTAGAGTATTAAGCGGTTTATTATAGCTTATTAAACAAGGCGAGCCTAAAGTAATTAACCTAAAGGGAATTGGCTTCTAAACTAGAGGTTCGAGGTTTAGATATTCTAATTATTCTATTAATTAATATAGCGTTTAGACAAATAATTTACAATAAATAAATGAATGGGGGGCGGGGTAAAATAATAAGACGACTCGAGGAATGGCGAAGTCATTTCGCCTTTGGCTTAGAATTCCTGATGCGAGGATAAATGCATGTAGATGTGGGTCTTCGCGTTTGCCACAATGAGTCCCGCTATGAGACTCTTTGTTGCTCCGATGCGTTTCATGCAAAAGTAAGAGAAGATAAGGATTAATATCAACCCAAATCATATTAATTATGTAAATAGCTATGTAAATTTAAACAAAACACATAGTTGAAATTCTCACTCAACAGCAACGAACCAGTCCAAATAGGCAGATCCATCAACCTTTTTCAGATTTAAAATTCGGCCTAACATGCAATCTCGAATTTTCGAAACGGAAGGGTTGATCAATTAAGCATCTATAGTGTACCATGTGACAACAGAGACGAAAATAAGCATAGGACAAGATGCTAAACGATGTAGAGCATGTTTCATATTGAGGAAAAGAAATGGGGTTTGACATGCTGGAAGGATCAAAACTAGTCATGCTTGTCAATAGGCAGATTTGAAACCATACTTGGATCACTCAACTCTGAACATGGCATATTAATATAAGGTATTTCAGTTGAATATCCCAAGAACCTTTTAGCTACATACAGTTTTCCAACATATACATCAACTCGTAAGATTAATATCACATTTAACCAATTGAAAGAAAACTTGTTCACACCAATAACTAATGGATTTATTCTTCTGGAAGAACAACCATTTATTACACAGTGAATTTGATTTGTTTATCTAAATCTTCATTAAATCCAATCAGTAAGCAAATCACCAAAACAACACATTGGACAATAACATCTATCACATAATGTTCAATTTCTTAGCCAATCTCGATCACGATGTGCGATTTGAAACCATACTTGGATCACTCACTCAACATGGCATATTAATATAAGGTATTTCAGTTGGATATCCCAAGAACCTTTTAGCTACATACAGTCTTCCAGCATATACATCAACTCGTAAAATTAATATCACATTTAACCCATTGAAAGAAAACTTGTCCAAACCAATAACTAATGGATTTATTCCTCTGGAAGAACAACCATTTATCACACAATGAATTTGATTTATTTATCTAAATCTTCATTAAATCCAATCAGTAAGCAAATCACCAAAACAACACACTGGACAATAACATCTATCGCATAATGTTCAGTTTCTTAGCCAATCTCGACAAATGGTTAAACCAGTGTATATGTCGCCATCTCACATTATAGCAATATGTAGACAACCCTACCAAATATGAACCTAATATATAGTTTACTGAATAATCCTAGAATAGATAACCTGCTAGCAGATTAGCAACTATAACTAACACATAATTAACACAAAACATACAATAATACAGAATAGAACTGAGAGGAATTTGGGTTTACCTTCTCCGGACAGCGAACCGAGGCAGCGTATCAAGTCGCCGATTCACTCGGAGGATTTGTTGCGGTTATGCGAAAGGATGAAACTTCTCAAAAACTTGAGGATTCTGATTACCCACTCTAGAAGTCTAAATTCGAACGATTCTTGCCTGTTTCTCTCAATTTCTCTGACTGCCTTTCAAGTGTATAGAGATTGGTTTATATAGCTTCAAATTGGGTTCTAAATTAGGTGCGATTTGGACTGCATGTGGAAGCTTTGGTAAGGATTGATTCGTGAGGTATTTCTTACCATTAATGGGTGATTCGGACAGATTTGGCTGCTTATTTTTGGACGAATCTTGGTACCAACATCTGGTGTAATCTGTTAAGGCAAGTATTGCTTATGGTAAGTTGGTTTTGAGGGATTTGTTTCTATTTCGGGGTCGATTTGTTACGATTTTGTGGGCTTATTCTGGGTTGATTTCGTTACTGATTTCGAAGCGATTTGGGTGATGGATATGGTAAGGAAAAGCTGGCTATGGTAGGGGAAGATGCGATTTGGTTAAGGAAGGCGAGATTTAGGGCGTATGGGTGAGGGAGGCGGCGAGAAAGGCTTAGGTTTTTTTTTTTGTTTGGTTCGTCGACAGGGGAAGGTGAAGGAACAATGGTCCAGGCCTGAGAGAGGGGGGGGCGAAGGGAAATAAGGGCAGTTAAGGTGGGTTGGGCTGGGTGGGCTTGGGTAAATGGGGTTGGGCGAATTAAGGTATTAGTTTAGGGTTGGGTAGAGTTTAGGTATTAAGTATTAAGTGTTAGGTTAGTTTTAATTAGGTGTATTATTAGTCTAATTATTATAATTAGTAGTAAATTAAATTAATAAATTGTGCTTAAATTATTTAGGTGCTTTATTAATCTATGTTTGAGATAAAAAATAAAGACGGACGCGCTACTTAACACGACGTCATTGCTAAATTATTTATTTTATGTATTTATTATTAATTAAGAATCATGACAGGGCTTAAAATTAATTAATGCGGGCGCGGGACTCTAAGTGCTTAATACTCTACGTAAGACGCGGTGCCATTATTAAATTGCTTATTTATGTCTGTATTTAATGTTTTGTCGCTGCATTTTATTATAAAAATCATAAAAATTATTTTACAAAATTAGTCTAATTTTATAGCTAATGACTGGACGGAAGGGTCAAAATTGGGTGTCAACAAAGCCCTATAAGAGAATTAGTTCCTAGCCATTGACATGACAAGAACTAATTCAAAGTTCATCATACAAAACTGAAATAAAGAACAAGAAAGGGAAAAGAAATTACTAAACTAATGGTATCCAATCTCCAAGCAAAAGTCGTGAGTTGTGCGAAGGAACCCTTAAAGCGCCTAGGGTTCTCCTTTTATAGGCTGAAAACCGTCTCCCTCTTTTCCTTCAGGCCTGGCCCAGAATTTCGTCAAAAGACCTAATTTTTCTGCGTCGGCGCCGCGGCCCTGCAGACAGGCGCCGCGGCGCCGAAAGTTCTGCAATCCGTCGGGTGTTTTGGCGCCGCGGCCCTGATATCTGCTGCGAGGCGCGGCTACTGGAACTCTGTAGCTTCTCGGATGTTTAGCGCGCGGCCCATCTGCTGTCTCGGCGAGCCGCGCTGGATCTTCTGACCTCTCGAATAGTGGCGCCGCTCGCTGATTTGCAGGAGGCCCGCGTGCCAGTGCAGATTTTACCCTCGTTCGCCACTTTCTGTTTCCCAGCTCTGGCATCTCCTCTTTTGCCCTCTTTTTGCTCCTTTTCCGCCATTTGGCCATTTTAACCACTTTGACTCAAAAGAAAGAAAAACTATCCTAATACGACACTTATATGTGCAAAATGGGACAAAAGACTAACTGAAACTGACTCAAAAGGTGTATATAAAATACACCGATCAAGAACCTTTGTTCGTGCTTCGTAGGGAATGCTGCTGCTGTGAAAGTTGATGGGAAAAGAAAGGTGATTTTGAAACTCACTTCCGGGAATGATCTTGTGCTCACTAATGTGTTGCATGTGCCTGAAATTTGTAAGAATTTGATTTCTGGTCCTGTTCTTAGTAACAAGGGCTTTAAGATTGTATTTGAATCAGACAAATTTGTACTCACCAAAGGTGGGATGTATGTAGCGAATGGTTACCCAGTGAGGGGCTCTTCAAACTATCTGTTGTACCTACTAAGGCAATTGCAATTATTAATGAAAATGTAGGCACTAACAGTGCTTCTATGTGCATGGTTGATTCCCCTTCCTTATGACATTTAAGATTATGCCATGTTAATTATCGTTCTTTACAAAGGATAGTAAGTTTAGGCATGTTGTCAAAATGCTCTATGAACAAAATGACTAAGCGTGAAGTTTGCATAGAATCAAAATATGCAAGTTATCCTCATAAATAGTAGAGAAATCAAATGAAGTGCTTGTTTTAATTCATAGTGATTTGTGTGATTACCAAGCAACCTCATCTCGTGGAGGAAAGAATTATTATATATCATTCACAAATGATTGCAGTAAATATTGTTATGTATACTTAATACATACCAAATACGAGGCTTTGAACATGTTTAAAACATATAAAGCTGAAGTGGATAACCAACTTGAGAAATTGGAAATACACCAAATTGATGTGAAAACTGCATTCTTGAATGGTGAATTAGATGAAGAAATTTACATGGAACAACCCGAAGGGTTTGTTGTTAAAGGTCAAGAAATGAAATTTGTAAATTAATTAAGTCTTTATACGGACTTAAACAAGCTCCAAAGCAATGACATGAAAAGTTTGATAATATATTATTATCAAATGGTTTTCAAATAAATTAATGTGACAAATGTGTCTACGTTAAAGAATGTAAGAATGCATGTGTCATTATATGCTTATATGTTGATGACATGCTAATTTTGGGAACAAGTAAGGATGTAATTAACCAAACTAAGAAGATGTTGCATGCCGTTTTTGATATGAAAGATATGGGAATAGCGGATGTCATTCTTGGTATTAGAATTCAAAAAAAATCTGATGGTTACATATTAACTCAATCTCATTATGTTGAAAAGGTCCTTAGAAAGTTTGGACACTATGACGATCGACCGGTTGTTACACATTTGATCTCGCTAGTCACCTTAAGAAGAATCAATGTGAAAGTGTGTCTCAATTGGAGTATTACACAAGTTCTTGGAAGCCTGATGTACATAATGAATTGTACACGACCGGACTTAGCATATACAGTGAGTCGACTTAGTCGATACTCACATAATCCTGGAAATGATCATTGGTTTGCACTAATTAGGGCACTCCGATATCTAAACCATACAATGAACTATGGGTTGCATTATACAAAATATCGTCCTGTTTTAGAAGGATATTGTGATGCTAATTGGATTTCCAACCATTCGGAAAGTAAGTCTACAAGTGGTTATGTATTTACACTTGGTGGAGCGTCGGTATCTTGGAAATTATCAAAGTATGTAGCTTTGGACAAAGCTGTCGAAGAGGCAGAATGACTCAAAAACTTCCTAGAAGGTATTCCTTTGTGGACAAAGCCTGTTATAGCCATTTGCATACATTGTGATAGTATGGCTGCTCTGACGAGGTCAAAAAATCAAATATACAACGACAAATCAAGGCATATAAGACGACGTCATAATACCATACGTAGCTTGCTAAAGAATGAAATTATTTCCATTGACTATGTAAAATCAAATGACAATATAGCGGATCCTTTGACAAAAGGCCTTAACAGAGAGCAAGTCGTATGTACATCGAGGGGAATGGGCTTAAAGCCAATATAATGAGTCATTACTTGGCAGAAACCTAACCTAGCAACATTGGAGATCCCATGGTCTAGGTTCAATAGGATAACTAGTTGGGGAAGACTCAAGGAGCATAGAACACACATATGTTCATTCCTATGATGAACCAATGTGTATTAATCCATTGATGTTTAAGGGCTGAATAATACTCTTAATAATACTAAAAGTCGTTATGATGGGATAGTACGGACTATTCTTGTTTGATATTACCTATATGAGATTGATGTGGGGTCGCATCTATGAGAACCGAAAAGACTACGTTCTCTACCAAATCTCACAAAGAAGGAGTTGTTCACGACCGAAATGAACACAACCGTAAGAATTGAAATATGTTGGTATGATGTGTGTGATACTTATTGTTTTGATTTACTACAAAATGTGAATAGTTCAAGACATACGTTCGCTATTTCACAAAGTATATCCGATAAGTACTCACTACGAACGGTTCAAGTCCAAAAAACACCTTTTCTGATGCATATCATATCGAGTTTTTCAGAATAACGATAAGTTCCTCATTATCTTATTTTCTATCCAAATGTGGGGTATTGTTAGATGTTTGAATAGAAAATGTTGGTATTGTTGAAACTTGTATGATATAAGAAGAAACTAGTGATCAAATAATGTTTTGGAATTTTTTGGTGAAGCGCCGCGGCGCCCAGGGAGAGGGTCGCGACGCCGGAACAAGGAAAAATTCTCGTGCTCAGCGCCGCAGCGCCAAAACTCCTGAGAGCTCTGACAGAGTTTAGCGCCGCAGCGCTAAGAGGAGGAGCCGCGACGCTGTGACGAGGTCCATGTTGGCGCCGCGGCGCTAAGGGTAAAGTGTTGTGGCGCTGTCCAACGGTCAGATTTTCAGAACAGACTAAAAGTTGTATCCTTTCACAACAATCACATCCTTTGGTGTGAAAGGCTGCATATGGACGAAAATGCTGCTATATAAAGGATGTTGATCACTTGATTAAAGAGAGAACCCTATCAATCATTTAACACAATTAATGATTTGAGATTATTGTTTTCCTTCTTCTTCTTCCCAAATACATTTCTGAAAAAGACAAAGTAAATTCGTCAGGATCAAGTTCTTGTGCAAGAACTTGAACCAGATAGTTGTATCCTCTAGATAGACGTCTGTAAACTACAACACAAGTGGGGGCGAATTTCTGTCTTAGAACACTGCGATAGCAGACCTCTATCGTATCAAGTTAGTGTTTGTTTTCAATTTACAGTAATCTTTGTTGTTGATTTCAATTTCAATTGAATTATTATTTTATTATTATGCTTGTTTCATTGAAAATACTAGATTGATAATAACAGATCAAACATTCATAACCTGCCGATTGCTGCTTTATATGCGTATGAACTCAAATTAGATATTGATGTGCACGTGTACAACTAGTTTGATCAATTGATGAGTGCACGCCAATGAAAAGGTGACCTAAGTGAATCCCGTGAGGCTAACCTCAAAATAACATTGTTATTCCCAGGCTTGTTTGGGTGGAAAAGTTGCAAAAGTAGAAAAATAAAATTAGCATAAGTCTTTTAAGAAATTAATATAATCACCAAGTATACATAGTTACATAACAGACAGGAGGATGGAGGGTGGATGCGCAAATGCGATATTTGGAGCTTTCAATGACCTTATCTTCAGGGATTTCTGGAAAATTGTTTGTAAGGGACTGGAAAATTGTTTAGTTAGATGGGAAACTGAAAAGGCTGATATAGTGGTCAAGTTCCAATGGAACAGTTTGTAAGGGACTGGAAAATTACGCTTCATCGTTCTACCTCATGATCATTATGGATATAAAGGCTACTATGGCCAAAATATATGAACATTACCTTAGGGGTCAAGCTGCAAAGCCACACTATGTATGTAAGTTTCGGAAATGGTCGTGGAGATGAGGGTGAGGAGAGGCGTGTTTATTTTCGAGAACCAGTTTGGATTCATGCCGGGGCATTCGACTACTGAAGTCATTTATCTTATTAGGAGGTTGATGAAATAGTATAGGGAGAGGAAGAGAGATTTATATATGGTTTTCATTGACCTCGAGAAGATATACGACAAAGTCCCTATGGAAGTTCTACGGATATGTTGGAGGTTAGAGGTGTACAAGTGACATACATTAGGGCGATCAAGGATATGTATGATGGAGCCAAGACTAGGGTACGAACAGTAGGAGGAGACTTGGAGCACTTTCCAGTGATGATAGGAATGCACCAGGGATCGACTCTTAGCCCATTCTTACTTGCCTTGGTGATGGATGGATTGACGCGACAAATCTAAGGAGATGTGTCATAGTGTATGTTATTCGCAGACGACATAGTTCTGATTTATGAGACTCGCATCGGAGTGAACGCTAAGCTAAAGGTTTGGAGACAAACTCTGGAGTCTAAAGGGTTCAGGTTGAGTAGGATCAAGACATAATACTTGGAGTGCAATTTCAGTAACGGGAGCGACCATGAGACAGACGTGGAGGTGAGGCTTGATACTCAGATCATTCCAAAGAAACGAAGCTTCAAGTACCTCGAGTCTATTATCCAAAGGAATTGAAAGATTGATGACTATGCCACACATCGTATTGGGGTAGGGTGGATGAAATGGAGGCTCGCATTTGGAGTCTTATGCGACAAAAAAGTGACACAAAAACTTAAAGGCAAGTTTTATAGGGCGGTATTCTGTTTTTAACTGAACACTATTTTTACCGAAATGTCGTCAGTTATGTCAGACGATATTTTCGCCGACATTTGCAAACTGTTCCATCATTCGAATTGAGTTAATTTCTAGTTTGTTTTTATTATTTCATAGCTGTACCCCGGGACCCAACATTTATATTCAAGAATTAATAAATATTAATTTAAGGAGTGAAATCTAAATTCATTTATATCATTGGATACACATTAATTATCTAAAAAGTATTTTATTCTTTCATGTATAATTATTTATTTAATTTTTTTTTTTACGAAATTGTGAACTATACAACTCGAATTTGGAGCTATCCTGCTTGTGTCATTGTTGAGCCAGATTCTTTTTTGTTTTGTTTTGCATTTACCTTTTTTTTTTTTGTTGCATAAAATTGTTTGAAAATGCACACATTGAAGTTTTGAGAGTATCTTTTAACACTTAAAAAAAAAATTCCTTGAGCCAACAAAGAAGTTATTATTGTTAATCACATATATTGACTACTTATTGGCCCGTTTGGACAATAATTTCTCAAAGTTTGGGAAATGAAGTATTTGAAGTTAAAGCTGAAAAAGATGCATTTTACTTGCAGAAAATGTTGAATTTTTGCAAGCAAAATATCACTTCCTTTGAGATTCGCAACAAAATATCGAGCTTCAATTCTCTATTTAACATTAAAGTTGAAATAATGAACAAATTGTAACAAATAATAATATTGAATTACAAATAACGTGTGTCAAAATGCCTATACTTCATACAAGAACTCTTGAAATATGTATATGATTAAAACTAATATTTTATAATACAAACTTTATAATAGTAATAACATGAAATAAACACGCGACACACGTTCAAAGAGACTAATATATTATAACATAAAAATGCATCTAAATAGATTACAACTTGTTTCATTTATTGTAATTCTTGCCAGGTAATGTCTTTAGACCTTGGTATTATAAATTTGTGACAGTAAATCAATATGGAATAGACACTTTCGATTTTTCCATCTACTATTTTTTTTTGTGACAAATAACTTCATAGATATTGTTTGAAAAATAAAAACCTCCTTAATAACTGACTCAACTCATGTTTTAAAAACATATTATAACTTGACCTAGAATTGACCTCCTTCAAAAGTTTGTCCGAATTGCCAATTGGCTGGAGCAACGTTGTAGCTGGTGACTGTCCGTCCATCACTGGCTATTACTTTGAACGAAAGGCTTTGTCCATTAAGGTATGAGTGACTCTGCCAATTTTGACCCCAATTTCTTGTCATGTCTTGCCATCCTGTTCTCGACCCTTTGATGGACACTGATCGGATGTCTCCGGCACCACCAACGTTTGTTATCAATACGAGATTAAAGTATGAATGACCATTAATGGTGAACCTCATTCCTCCTTTCTTCATGCAAGGCACTCTGCCATACCATAACAAAATCTCCTTTAGACAAGATTTGTGTTTTCTATGTCAATAATGAAGGTTGTCTTTTAGGGGTAATTTTATTGTATGATGACTGAACTCGACACACTATAACAGTATATTAGTGAAAAAATTAGTAATTTTTGTCTCAATTTACCTGACACTACCTTTCTGGAGTCAAATAAAAAAATCTTTCATCACAATTTATTATACTACTAGAAATTGAGGTTTTTCCGCCGACATTCAATGATAAATTTGTGCTAACATGATTTTTCCACCTTATTCACATACCACTTTGAAACGAGTTCCATTGAAACATGAGAAACTTCTTCACTTTTTCGTATTTAAAACACTATTATTTAGGTTTTTCCACCGACATTCAGTGAGAAATAACCACTGAACAATTTTCAGTGGAAAAATAGAGATTTTTAGGAGTGTTCGTATGCCCCTTAAATATTTTAAATTGTTAATCAATGTGACATATATTACTTTTTATATAGTTTCTAAATATGTGAATTATTTTTCAAACAACGTAAAAATTGTATGTTCAAATTCACAGTTAAAATAAAAAAGTTTAACTCGTGAAATTTGAACTGCATCACATAAATTGGGACAAGCGAAATAAAATCAAAATTAATGTTTAACACATTAAAGCAACTAAAATATATATGAATTGCTCGATAAATATAAATGGCTGCAACGTCGAATTTCTTGTGAAGTTCACGTGAATTTAGGAAAAGTAGTTCATGGTGTAAAACTTTTAACTAGCCATATTTTAAACAGAAGACAAGTAAAACAAATGGTATACCTTCTATAGATGACAGGGACAATGCCGGCTCTATATAGAGCAATTTTCAAGAAAGCAGGCTGAGCCAAATCAAAGTGTTGAAGAGGTGGATTGCACCAGCCACCATTGTTATTAGCCAGGGCGTAGTTTGGTGGGCAAAAGTTGGTGGCTGTGACAGTTATAGTACCAGCTAGACACCATCGAGGGGCGGCATTGGCATTGCACTTCAGTTCATAGCAAGATCCACAGCTCAACCCGCTATTAAAGAGTGCAGTGCTCAAAGCTGCAGTGTTTGTACCATAACCTTGGCTGTACAAGTTGCCGTATCCACACGCTCCTCCTGCAAAAAAATATGTTCCAAACAAGAAAATCTTGAGTACATGAAGTGACAGTAACACTGACCGGTTTAATTTGTTGGTTCAAATGAATTTATTATTTTCGGGTTAAATGATACAACAACAGCAACAATAATATATTCAGTATAATCCCACAAGTGGGGTCTGAGGAAGGTAGGATGAACACACACCTTACCACTACGTTTATGAGTAGAGAAACTGCTTTCAATAGACCCTCAATTCAGAAAAAGTGAAATCAAAGTGGATTACATCAAAATTTTAAAGCAATCACTATATATAATTTAAAATGTATACATATAATAAGACCATGACTCAATGACTTTAGATTCTGTATTTTCCTCAGCTATATACTACATCAAGATCTTAGGCAATAAAAACCTTGTAAAATACATACCCATTGTACCGGAGGCATCAAGACCACCATAGAATGTTGCATGAGCATTGTTCCAACCACCGTGAGAGAATCCATAAGAGTGCTGTACACATGCAAGAAATAGAAGGAAGAGAAATGGCAAATGGTGATATTGCATTTGCTCATCAATAGCCATAATTTGGTGGTGATGTACTAATTAATTAGTTAAACTAGAGGAGTAGTACTGAATATGGTTGAGAAATTGAGACAGGAAGTGAGGATAATGCATGACTATTTATAGAGATTTAAAGTATGAGATAATTGAGTGATTATCAGCTGTTTTATTGTTGTCCATAATCTAGCAGGACCCCCTCCCCCCTTTGGGTCGGGCCCCCATGAAAAAGTTTTGAAAATTTGAATTGTTATTTTTTTATAGGATTATAACTTAATGTATGAGGATACACATAAATATACATAGAACCTAACCATGTCATTGAATTTAATTCACATAAAATCACGCATTTATGTTTTCTTTTAATTTTCATAATTTAATTGGGACCCTTCATCATGACAAGGTTTTAGCTATATACACATTGCCTCATTGCTCAATATCTCTTAAAGTTATACAAACTCTTTCTTCCACAAAATAAGCCAAGCTACTTGCCAATTTGTCCTTATTCTTTTTCTATGACAAACAACAATGCCAATCGAGAAACTATGAGCTCATGAAATAAAATAAAAAACATAATTCTTCAGTTTTGTTTTTCTTTTTCATTATTATAGCGGCCTTTATTATATATCAGCAAGTTGCTACCAAGATTTGCCCGTTTCGACTAGGGATTACCCTTCATTTCAGTTTAGACACATTAGCTATTTAATCATAGAGTTAAAATTACAATCATACATTTCTTATGGGAGAATACTTAAGATTCCGCCTTATTTTCAAAATTACAATCATACGTTTCTTATCAAAGAATTACCTATATAAGTTACACTCAACCTTATTAGCTATTGTATACAACAACAATAAGAAGAATGTTCTCATGTAAATCTCTATTCCTCTTCTATATCTATTTACATTTTATAACTTAATTACTGATCATAAGGGTCCAACATCCAACAAAATGGTGTTTCTAATTAAAAGAAAAAGATTAAACGTAGAAAAAATAAGGTTATCCATCGAATATTTTTATTTTCGTTCTCAAGATGCAGTAAATTATTAGTAAAAAAAAAATAGAAATCAAACACAGATTCCCTCTAAAGTAGTTCTTCTAGAAATGATTGGTGGGATGCTTAAAACAAATCACAGAAATGTAGGCAAAAAAGTGGCTATTTCTTGGACGGCCGATTTGTCACATGTTGGAAGAGATCTGATTAGGTGGCAGGTCCATATCTGAAAGTCTTGATGACTTGTCATTGCTGACCTGTCCTTCCCCCGCGGGTTTCATGCCATCTCTCCAAAGTCAAAGTCAACAGCCGAGAAAACTACTACTAACTTTTATTTGTGCATCAGTTTCAAATTAATTTGATGAGGTTGATTATATAAATATTTTAGTTAATCGATTGTCAATTTACTAAAACATTCCTTCTTTATTTGAGTTAGATTATACCGGAGAAGCTCACATAGAGTTAAATAACTAAAAGATACAAGCCAGAAAATAAGAAACAAGAGAGTTAATACTTCCTCCGTTCTATATCAAACATAGTTGTTCTAAAATATTTTCGTTTTGGAAAGATAGGAAAGAACATAATGGTATTCTTTACACCGATAAATGTGGATATATACTAATATGGTGAAAGCAAGAACTAGTATTAAATTGAAATCAATGAATAGATAGATTAATATTTTCTTAAAACAAGTACAAAAGATAAAATTGACGAGTAAAAATGAAACATAAGGAATATAAAAGATGAGAAATTTGGAGTTATTAATAACATACAACTACATATCCAGTGAATCGCACAACGTGAGTTTGGGGAGGGTATACTGTACGAAGACCTTACATCTACCTTTGTAGATAGAGAGACTGTTTCCGAAAGACCGTCGGTTCAAGAGAAAACATAAGCAAAAGAAACGGTCAGACACATGCAAGAAATTTAAAGTAGTATGAACATGAAAGTAACGAAAACGAATAATCCATGATAAAGCATTCTGAAAAAGAAGCAGTAACTACCACATGTAAATAAGATAATCGAAGTACACGAAACAACAGATAGTAGCAGAAATCAAAGGGCAGAAAACTATAAAACAATACCACACTACTAGTATGATAGACTAAGCGGGACTACCTACTAACCTTCTACCCTAATCAGGGTTCTCCATAATCACCTCTCCCCAATACTTCTTTGGCATACCTCTACATCTTCAAAAACAATCCATAGCCAACCTCTCACACCTCCGCACTGGGATATTTGTGTATCTCCTCTTGACATGCCCAAATCATCTCAGCCTCGCTTCCCGAATCTTGTCCTCCACGAGGCTACTCCCACCTTGTCTAGGATATTTTCGTTCCTAATCATATCTCTCCTAGTATGCCAACATATCCATCGCAGCATTCTCATTTCCATAATTTTCATCTTCTGAACATGGGAGTTTTTGACAGGCCAATACTCCTCCCATAGAACACAGTCGGTCTAACCACTACTTTGTAGAACTTACCTTTAAGTTTTGGTCGCACCTTCTGTCACGTCCCAAATCGGGAAACGCGCGGGTACCTACCCCTTTCCCATCTGGTAGGTGAACTCGTCCCTTAATCATAGTTCAATAAAAAACAAAGTAGAACCCCACCATAAAATATACATAATAAGTATAGGATAGATAAGGAAGTAGTGCAGAAGTAATACAACAATCCGAAGAACTTTGCTTTAAGGCAGTACAAGAGCCACTACTACATAACTACAAGTCTGAATACTAATACATAGTCTGCAAACTAAAATATTGTCTCGGAATAGTAAAATAAGACAAGTAGATAAAAGATACATCCAGACGCGGATTCGTTCATGTGCTCACTCTAGATGCTCGTCTGCAAAGCCTCGGAAATCGGTCACAAGGAGAGGAAGTGGACCATGTCACATACTCTACACTCATAAAAGAATGCAACAAGGTAGTATCAGTATAAACACTATACTGGTAAGTATCATAGGCTGACAACAGTTAGATAACATATATAAAGTAAGAGACTGAAAGATAGGCATGCTCACAATAAGATATAAACACTACATAGTCCAAGAATAACATCACAACTACAAATACCAAGTCCGACTCAAATAAGTATGAATAGGTGAATATTAATGCATATGCAATGCAATGATACACAAACGCTCCAAGCGGAATACCTCCATGCCTCGATAGTTATGACACATGTGAGACCCGCGAAGTCCATATACATGCTGCAGCGTACAATTCGATTCAATATATAATGCGGAATGTGAAACCCGGTCCTATATATATATATATATATATATATATATATATATATATATATATATATATGCACAATCCGATCCAAATGTATGATCATGAATGTATGAGTGATATGAGTGTCAATGAGAATATATTAAGAAAATCATGTCACACATGGACACATAACATCATGTTAATAATGACTCAATCATTCCTCTATACACGGTCACGTCTAGTATCATACACGTAGCGACGAACCACTAGATCAAATAAGGCAACAACCACAATCTAGCAATAATACCAACCTAAGTATTTCATCCCAACTTCATATCTGAAGGCATAACATTCTTTCTCCAACAATCACTAACTCTACATATGATTCTCTAACCAAAGTCTAACCATAAGGTGAGTCGTAACCAACCTAGTAGCCGAGTGGGAGCCACGAACAATCACATATTCGCCTTGCCTTTCGGAGAGCCTCTAAGTACTTAAAGTCTATCCATAAACGAATTATAAATTAGAAATAAGAATAACAATACCCATATTTCTATCCTATCCCTTGAATCAAAACCAATTATGGAAAAAGGAGAAAATGAGCCCACAAGGTAAAACGGAAAATTTGAAAGTGAAATTGGTAATCCAACGTTCTAGAAGTCTAATTCTACTATTCAATTGTTAAATTAACTCGAAAATATGTCAATTACATTATTCAAGTCAACCCCCAATTTGGTATAAACCCAACTTTCAACTTTCAGTTCATCAATCTAAATGGAAGATTCAAGCGTATTGATTACTAAATTATCAAAATTCATACTTATATTAGTCAATCCACCAACAATTCTGATTTAGAAAGGCTAAAACTCAAATAGTGAAATAGACATCAAAACTCATCTTTTTTCTTAAGTTCTATAGGATTTCTAGCATGGATTCAAGTTTAGAAAAGGTAAAGGAATAAATTCTAGATTAGGGAACTTACCCACAAAAGAAATTAGCCAAGAACTCCTTCAATTCGCCTCCAAGATGCTTAGGAATGATAAATGAAGTGATAGAAAATGAAGGGTTGTAACTAGTGCATTAAATAGAATTTGGTCCCCAATTTACATTGCAGTGAGTTCGCGCCCGGACCGCTTCGCTACCACGAGTCGCCCGATGAATTCCCGTCTACTATGGCGACTCAGTCATAACTCCCCAAAATTCTCCATATCAGATCAGGCCGCACTGTGGCAAGGTTGCTACAGCGCCTCTGGTGCCGCTACGGTAGACACCAGACACCAAAAAACTGTTGGTTTTTTATAAAGTCAACTCCAAAATTCGACAATCACCCAAGACCTTCCAGACACAAACCAGACATACATTCACACATAAAAATACGTTACTGACTCACTCGTGGTCTTAAAATTCCCAACGGAGGTCTATTTTACCGGGACATCACCCAACGGCCAAAGACCAACTTTCCAACTACTAACCAAAATTGCTCCCGAGTGCCTCAGAAACCGAACTGAACATCACACTAAGTCATAATCGACCGACCTCTCAGAATTGACATATTTCTTAAAAAAGTATGTTAACCCAAAAGTCAACTATTGATCAAATGTTTTCCACTTTAAGGCTCTATTTCACAAAAGTTGTAAAACTCTCCCTATCACCTTGGGAACTGTACTACCCATCCTCGCGGTTTAAAGTCGTACTAATAGGGCTTGTCGCGCCCGTTTTTGATCGGAGGGTCTGAACGGTACTGCAACGTACTGCCTTGGCGCGGTTCCCTGGATTGATGAAAATATTTGTAGTCAGGAGTCGCCACCTAATTATTTAAGTGAATTAGGATACTTGAATTATTGCAATAAAAATACTGCAATTGATCTTCATATTATGGTCTACGAAACTAATAAGATTCTGAATCAGGGTTCTTTATTATCCTAAAGGGAAGATGTTAAGCATCCTTTAAGATCCGCTAACTTGCCGTTATCCGGTCAAACCTAGGTTAATTATTTATCGGCTTTAGAAAATATGTTTTGAAAAATATGTACTTTAAGGAAAAATAATGTTTGAAAGTATTGCGACGGACCTAAAAATAAATAAACTAACGGTTTTCGATTTTAATCTGTCATTTTTAATTATTAATTCTATATCTACCTATTCTAAACATTTTCAATAATTACAATTACAATAAAATGCAATACAGAAAAAAAACTAAAATTAAATACAACAAAAATAAAACTCTGAAGGGCATCTTCTTGTCTTCTTTAGCCCTTTTTAGGCATTCTGCACAAGATGTATCTCTGGGTACCTGTATAAACACTTAGTAAAAGTGTTAGTAAGAGAATAAATAATTCTCAAACAATGACAAGAATTAATAAGTAAAACCCGTCTTTTGTACATGGGAGACCTTGAAAATCAGACGGAGATTCCTTCATCGGCCAAAGTGTAGTATCAATATTCAAATCAGTAAAATAAATAACAAAACTTTCACAATCTCAACCGGGTCGACCCGACCCGGATTTCTGGAAGAAAAACCCAAGAAAACAGTAACCAAAAATAATATTTCCAATATAAATATTACAATAAATAACAACAATAATTTTGGAACTTGACCTGGGTTCAACCGGACCGGATCTGAGAAAACAGTGGCCAAACAGTCCCCAAAAGGGTAGCCCAAAACAGTCCAATAGTCTTGAGTTTTAGTCCAAAATATCAAAAATGAAACAACATATCAATAATGAAACAACAAATCATAATTTTGAAATAATCGGGTCCGACCCGACCCGGTTCAAAAACCAAGACAAAACAGTACATGCATTTTGTATTTTTTCCAGATAATCAACACGCAAAATATAAAAATATCACAAACCCAAATGCTAAAACAGACCGGGGTCGGTGACCCGACCCGGAAACATTAAACAAGAACTAAGAATAAAAAAATCAGTTTTTTTTGTTTTTTAATGAATTTCCAGATTACAAAAATAGAGAAAAAATGGGTAAAAACTAAATTAAAAATCCAACCTTTATTTCGGATCCGAAAATGAAGAACAATGATATTCAAGAATAATGAAGAACAAGATGATGTCCAACAACAATAATCTTTCGATTTGTTGGTCCTTAAACAAGAGCACAAAGATTAAAAAATATCAAGTAGAACAAAAGGAAAATATATAAAAAGTAATACTCAAAAATTGAACCAAAGAAACCTTTTTCTTTCAACTTTTTCGAATTTTTTCGGACCCCAATTTATTTTCTTTTAGATTTTTTCGGGGTTGATGGGGCGCAGGTGTGTGTGAGTGGGGTTGTGAGGTCAATGGGACGCAGGTCAAAGCTCAGGCGGGGAGGCGACGGGAGAGGGATTGAAAAAAAAAAACATGAAAAGGGCTGATGATAAAAGTGGGTTGTGCGGTTGGTTGAAGGTCCCGAGAAAAATGAGAGGGGTAATGTCTAATTTATAGGTGTATTTTATGTTAGGTTTAGTTTTTTGGGGGGGAGGGGGAAAGGTGAAATGGGTTGGACGAAAAGGGGAAGGGGATCTAGGCGTGATGTAGATGACGGCGGTGCTCAGGCATGATGTAGATGATGTCGGTGCTCAGACATGATGCAGATGACGCCGATACTCAGGCGTGATGCAGATGATCATCATTTTTGGATGAAGATGACGTGGTTTTATGGACGTACCGCTTTATGACCGCCCGGGTTAAAATGATGTTGAAGTTCTTGCAAACCCAATCTGAATGAAAAGTTAATGCATGGATATAGATAATGTAAAAATGAATAAATAAGGATGGGAATATGACCATATGAGTCGAAACACCGTACTTGTACGGACATAATGCAGTTGGAACCTGTAGGTCAAGATGATGCTTTTGTACAGATGTCAAATATGAATGCGATCCTCAAAATATGCTCCAGTTTCTAGTATATGAGGATGTTGAACTCTCCACTAGATAAAATTGAGTCCTGTGTAGGTAGCTTGCCTGCTCTATCAAGGTGATCAGATGAACTTATTTTGTTATGTGCAAAAATAAGAAAAAAAGATTTCAAATGGTGTGACCAAAGCCAGTATAGGCCGCCTACGTATCCCGCTGAGGGAATCGGGTCAAGATGTAGTTCGTGATGCAAAAAATAAGAATTTTTATGGTTTTCAATACTGTGGTACCGAAGCCGATGTGACCGCCTACGTATCCCGCCAAGGGAATCATGTCAAGACGTAGTTCGTGATGCAAAAAATGTGGATTTTAATATTTTTTTTGTTGTTTTCCTGAAAAAGAAAAGATAGCGTCATGTTATGACTTCAGTTGGTACCAACAATTAGTATTGTGCTTAAGGATTCCCGTTTGTTTGCTTTTTGTCTGACTGAGACTGATTCCAGGGAAATTCCTATAGCTTCAGTTGGTATCTCAGACATACCTGAGTGTCGACACTTGCTTCAAGCAAAGATTTCAAACTATACGCATCCTCATGTTTCAAATACCCTCACTAAAAGAAAGTCACATCCTCACATATATTTCGATATTTTGAACTTTGGGACATTCAGAGAAATATACTCACACTCAGAAAGATGTTCAATGCATGCAATTGTGATACCATAGGCTTGACCGTCATGTAAATATCCACTAATGTGAGAACTCTCAGTATATGATCATGTAGGGCTTGTCACGGGTTTATAATGTAGGCGTGGGGAAATGAAGGATATTATTTGGGTAAGAAGTGACTAATCCTTCCTTGAGCGTTGAATTATTTATGAGCTTGACATTTGTGTGTCTTGATGATGATCTGTTTCTTTTCTGTTGGATTGACTTCTTTTGAAGTTCTCGTTCGGAGCTTTTCCCCCTTTTTCAGAATTAATTTCTTATTATTTTTATTGTTGCCGGGGCTTTTGACTTCTTCTTTGTGTGAAGTCTTTCTTTGCTTTTTTTTTGAGACTTTGCAACTTTATCCCTGGAAACTTCAATGCAGATCGTTGTCAGCATTTTGCACTTTTCCAATGCGCTCAAAAAAGTCGGGCCAAGAGAGGGATAGTACGTGTATGCACTCAGAAAGGGTATAGACGTAATTTGCGGTTGTCGAAAAATAGACTTTAGGCTCAAAGAGGTAGTCCTACGGATAATGTTATTTGGTAGGCTGGAAAGACTCAAACAGATCAAAGAAAGCCTATGATCATTTCCTATACCGAGTGTTACTCATAATTTCGCCTCAACAAACATTCGGGCCAAATTCTAGATCACAATGTAATGCAATTGAAATTATTCTAAAACTCACCACACAATGCACATGAAATAATGAGTTGGTTTCGTTGTTATCTTAGAAGCATGCAATACAATGTCATTACAGGGGTGAATGAGAGGTAACAAAACAATCTATAATTTACCAGGAAGTCAGCCTTTTCCACCATATTGATTGTTACTTGTCCTTTCTATGCACACTTCTAATTGTGTTGGTATCAATCAATTCAAACAATGATACTTAAAATATTTTGGTATATATTTTATTTTTTTGAATCTTTTGGATAAAGAGATTTTTTTTCTTTTTTGTATATTTTTGAATAAAATATTTTGTGTTTTTTGAATAAATGGTTTTTTTAATAATATTTTTTTGTATTTTTCTAAAGGGTACCGAACTCGAGTAAGGCTGCCTACGTATCTCACTTTTGATGAGAATAAGGTGTGTGTAGTTCATTCAGATAAGTTATAAAATGTATGCTTGAAAAACAATTCATCTATGATAGGATATTAGTAGTAAAAATTGTGCAAAATAAATTATTGGCCACTATGAGACGATGCAAAGTAGAAAGAATGCAATAAAAAATGAATATCTGTGAAAAGATGAATGTACGTGATAGGATGAATGAATGCATGGGTGAGCCAAATGTATTTTTTTCTGTGGTGTCGAACCCAATAAGGTTTATATTTTTTTATGTGGTGCCGAACCCATGGGTTGCCTACGTATCACACCGTGTGGTGAGAATCAGACACGCATAGTTCGGGAAATTATGTTGTAGAATGCATGATATGAAGAGATTATGTAACGAAAACTAAGCATATGAATTGAATCTGCAAGTATGTATAAAATAAAAAAGTATAGACAACTCAGAGTGATGCCTCATTGAATCTAGTGTTGGCTGACTTCTTTTAGTCAAAACATCTCTAGGTCATTTTGTGATTTTTTTAGACCGCCCTCGACTGTTTGCGAGGAAGGGTTTCCTGCAAAAATAAGAGCAAAGGGTGAGAGTAGGAAAGTGACGGAAAAATAACAAAATGCGAGAGTATGACAGTATAGTCAAAGACTCCTCTGATTGGTTTGCTCGGACTGAAGGCTGACTGATTCCTTTTAGTCAAAAACATCTCTTGGTCATCTTTGTGACGCTTTTGTTTTGTTCTTTCCTGGAGTATATCCGGGATAATGTTTTATAATGACCGTCCCCGATTGTTTGTGAGGACGGTCCTCCTGCAAAAGATACAAGAAATGGGTGAGAGTAGGAAAGTCACAAAAAATAATAAAATATAGAAGTGTGACAATATAGTCAGAGACTCCCCTGATTGGTTCGATCGGACTAGAGGTTGATGCTTCACAAGGTCCAAGTCGTGATTGTTCAAGAATGATTTATCCTTTGCTGGCAACAAAACTTCTGTCCCATGGACCAACAGGTATGGTGGTGCCCCAGTAGAAGTCATGATTGCAGTGTGACAACAAAAAGTGAAAAATGCAAATGCTCGTGCCCGGAGTTGCAAGCACATGACATGATATGTACAGAATTGAAAAGGTAATTATTGTTTTAAATAATATGTACAAAGTTGCTAGCGACAAACAATAGTAAACAAAAAGCATGCAAATCAAGCGCGCTTCTTAATATGCCTGGAACCTCTCTTATGCCAGAAGGGGGCCTAAACGCCAAATATGCGAGATTATGACAGATTCGAAGTTGCTAAACATTAATGCTTTTGTTGGAAAAGAAGACAAGATGAATGTACATTTTTTAATTTTGGCATGTCATGATTAGGCTTGAATCCGTCTATTATTATCACGCTACACATATATGTTGAATGGTCGTTGGGTTGTGAAACCCGTCGACAATTTGGTGGAATTCCTAATTGTGGAGACGATACCAAGGTCCGACCCACCTACGATGTATGCATGCATGACTTAAAATAAAGAGTGGTATAGATATATCCTAATTTTTCTATGATTTGGCTTACTAGACACAAGATTCCCGAGCGGACACTCGAGTGAGAAGGCTACGCGACCACCGGATTGGTCCGGACGCTCCGCGCCTTTGCCAACTCTCCTAAAATTTGGATTTTGAAAGAAATTTTGCGGGTGCGCAAAACACACCTCGTGTTTATTGTGTGATAGTGTCAATTTTCCAGAATGAAATAAGTATGAGCGGAATTCCAGTTTAAGAAAAGCAGTAAAGAATGTAGCAAATAAAAGCAATTAAAAATAAATAACAAAAGAAAACAATTTAAAACACAAAATTAAATACAAGCAAATAAAGCAAAAATAATAAACCTAGATTTGCTATGGTTAAGAACCTGATATCCCCAGCAGATTCGCCATGATGTCTTGCCCGTTTTTGACCGGATGGTCGGAACGGTACTGCAACGTACTGCCTTGGCGCGGTTCCCTGGATTGATGAAAATGTTTGTAGTGAGGAGTCGCCACCTAATTATTTAAGTGAATTAGGACACTTGAATTATTGCAAGCAATTGATCTCCATATGATGATCTACGAAACTAATTAGATTCTGAATCAAAGTTCTTTATTATCCTAAAGGGAATGAGTTAGGCATCTTTTAAGATCCGCTAACTTCCGGTTATCCGGTCAAATCTAGGTTAATTATTTATCGTCTCTAGAAAATATCTATTTGAAAAATATGTACTTTAAGGAAAAAGAATGTTTGAAAGTATTGCGACGGACTTAAAAATAAATAAACTAGCAGTTTTCGATTTTAATCTATCATTTTTAATTATTAATTCTACATCTACCTATTCTAAATATTTTCAATAATTACAATTACAATAAAATGCAATACAGAATAAAAAATAAAACTAAAATTAAATACAACAACAAAAATAAAACTCTGAAGGGCATCTTTTTGTCTTCTTTAGCCCTTTTCAGGCATTCTGCACAAGATGTATCTCCGGGTACCTGTATAAACACTTAGTAAAAGTGTTAGTAAGAGAATAAGTAATTCTCAAACAATGACAAGAATGAATAAGTAAACCAAAAGTAAAACCTCTCTTTTGTACAGGGAAGACCTTAGAAATCAGACGGAGATTCCTTCATCCGACCCAGTTCAAAAATCAAGACAAAACAGTACATGCATTTTGTATTTTTTTCAGATAACCAACATGCAAAATATAAAATATCACAAACCCAAATGCTAAGCGATTAGCTCGGATCGACCGACTTAAACAAGAAACAAGAACTAAGAATAAGAAAATCAGTTTTTTTATGTATTTCCAGATTACAAAAATAGAGAAAATGGGTAAAAACTAAATTAAAAATCTAACCTTTGTTTCGGATTCGGATCCGAAAATGAAGAATAATGATATTTAAGAAAAATGAAGAACAAGATGATAATCCAACAACAATAATCTTTTAATTTTTTGGTCCTTAAACAAGAGCACAAAGATTAAAAAATATCAAGTAAAACAACAGGAAGATATATAAGAAGTAATACTCAAAAATCGAACCAAAGAAACCTTTTTCTTTCAACTTTTTCAGATTTTTTCGGACCCCAATTTCTTTTCTTTCTTTCTTTTTTTTTGGATTTTTCTAGGGTCGATGGGGCGCGGGTGTGTGTGAGTGGGGTTGTTTGGTCGATGGGACATGGGTGTGTGGTGGTGGGTATTCTCAGAGCTTGAGCTCGGTGGGAGGCGACGGAGAGGATTGAAAAAATAATATGAAAAGGGCTGATGATAAAAGTGGGTTGTGCGGCTGGTTGAAGGTCCCAAAAAAAATGAGAGGGGTAATGTCTAATTTATAGGGTAGTTTAGGTTAGGTTTAGTTTTTTTTTGGGGGGGGGGGGGGGGCGGGGCTGGTGAAATGGGCTGGACGAAAAGGGATCCGGCCTCGTTGGGTCCAAAAATAAAGGGGGATGATTTTTGGGCTTTGGTTTGAGTTTTGTTGTGTTGGGTAGAAAATATTTTGGGTTGTGATTTTAAAAAATGTAAAAGAGGTTTATTATTAAAACAAAGTTTTATAAGTTGTAAATTAATTAAAAAAAATGATAATATGAATATAAAACTTGCGGAAAGCTTAATGCTTAATAAAAATAAAAAAATGCGACGCCACTTTGCATAGATTATTTAGAAAAAATGTAATAATAATAAAAATATAATATTTGTGGAATGCTTAACACTTAAAAAAATAAAAATGTGATGCCTATTTTTTTTTGCAAAAAAATAATAAAAATAACATAATATTGACGTAAAACCATGATTATAATATAAAAAATGCAAAAAATGATGATAAAAATGTATTGTCCAAAATACTTAAAATTGCAACAAATAATCGAAAAGATGAAACAAAATTGGGTGTCAACAGGGCTCTGGGAAAGGTCACTAAGGGTAAATGGTTCAAAAGTACCATAACGACAAAATGGATCGTTACATCAGATACCAATTAAACAATCGCTCGTCCTCGAGCGACAAAGAAAGAACGGGGAGGGAGAGAAAGTACTTGAGTAAGAAAACAACTAGGATATCTACCATGTATATTAGACTCGATCTCCCATGTTGCCTCCTCAATAGGATGATGCTTTCGTTGCACCTTAACATAAGCTATCTTTTTAGACCTCAACCTCCTAGCATGTCTATTTAAAATCACTATAGGCTCCTCCTCATAAGACATATTCTCATCAAGCAACACAGAATCCCAATGAATGATATAAGACCCATCTGAATGATACCTCTTTAGCATAAAAACGTGGAAAACCATATGAACACATGACAGGCCTAGTGGCAAAGCCAACTCATAAGCAACATCGACAACACGATGAAGAATCTCAAATGGACTAATGTACCTCGAGCTCAACTTCCCCCTCTTTCCAAATCGCATTACACCCTTCAAAAGTGATATCTTCAGAAGAATCTGCTCACCCTCCATAAACTCTAGATCTTGGACCTTTCGATCCATATACATATTTTGCCAACTCTGAGCTACCATAAGCTTTTCCTGAATAAGCTTCACTTTGACTAAAGAATCTCTCAACAAATATGTACCCTACGGACGAACCTCAAAAACATCAAACAATCCAATAGGAGAAAGACACCTCCTGCCATATAAAGCCTCAAACAACGCCATATCAATGTTGGAATGGTAGTTATTATTGTACGCAAACTCTGCCAAAGGTAAAAACTGGTCCCAATGACCACCAAAATCAATGACACATCCTCTCAACATATCCCCGAGCACCTTTATAGTCCTTTCAGACTGTCCATCCGTCTGGGGATGAAAAACAGTACTAAGATCCAACTGAGTACCCAACTCTGCATGCAACGTCCGTCAGAAATGGAAAGTAAATTGAGGACCTCGATTGGAGATGATAAAAATAGAAACCCCATGCAATCACACAATCTCACGGATGTAAATCCTGTCCAACTTCTCTACATTATAGGTAACTTGAATTAGAATGAAATGCGCAGAATTGGTGAGCTTATCCACAATAACCCAAATTGAATCAAACTTATCCAAGGTCTTCAAATGACCAACAACGAAATCTATGGCGATCCTCTCCCACTTCCACTATGGAATGAGCATCCTCTGAAGCACACCACCAGGTTTCAAGTGCTCATAATTGACTTGCTGAAATTTCCACACCAGGCAACGAAATATGCAATATCTCTTTTCATCCGACCCCACCAGTAATGTTGCCTTAAATCACGATACGTCTTAATACCAACCGAATAAATGAAATATCTGGAACTATGGGCCTTCTCTAATATCAAACGTATCAAACCACTAATACGAGGAACGCAAAAACGTCTCTTGATCCTCAGTTCTCCCTCATCATTAAGAACGGCCTCATTGGCCTCACCACGCAACACCTTATCACAAATCTTACATAATTGAGCATTCTCAAACTGCTGAGCCCTAATCTTCTCTAAAGGAGATGACTTTACCTCAACATACGCTAAAACTCTGCCCAGATCTAAAATATCCAGTCGCACAAAATTGTTAGCTAGAGTCTGAACCTCCACGATAAGGAACGCTCTGAAGCAACAAACCGAGCTAAACTACCCATACTCATTATCTTACGGCTCAATGTATCAGCTACCACATTATCTTAACCTGGATGGTGAAGTATAGTGATATCATAATGCTTCAGAAGCTCCATCTACCTACACTTCTTAGAATTGAGATCCCTCTGACTGAACATGTGTTGAAGGCTGCATTTGTTGGTAAACACCTCATAATGGACCTCATATAGATAATGCCTCCAAAATTTCAAAGCAAAGACTACCGCTAACAACTCCAAATCATGGGTAGGATAGTTCTTCGCATTGATTTTCAACTGTCTGAAAGTATAGGCAATGACTTTGCCCTCTTGCATCAACACAACGCCCAACCAACATGGGACGAACTGAGAAATCCTTACCCTTCACGGGTAATTCCAAAATCGAAGTCGAAGTCAACATGGTCTTGAGCTTTTGGAAGCACTCTTCACAAGCATCAAACCATTGAAAATGGACCTCCTTTTGAGTCAATCTGGTCAGGTGAGATGCAATAGAAGCAAATCCTTTCACGAACTAACGATAGTAACTAGCTAACCCCACGAAGCTACTAATATCAGTCATAGTATTGGGCCTCGCCCAATCCCTAACCAAAATAATCCTTCTTTTATATTGGCTCATAAGTTCACTAACATGATCATCGATATCTGAAAAGTTCTTTACCACTAGTATTAGTCAAACCGTCATCACTTTATTCACGTAAATAACCCCATTGACCAGCACCTTATTCAATTGTCCTTAAATGATGCTCACCCGTGAAGAACCAACCATCACCTTCTTTTGCCGAATCATACACATCCAACTAACCATGCAATTACCCCCCTCCTTCGGTCAACTCCAAAGTCATTCTACTAGTAATATAGAACTTCTCAAGTATTAATCTTTACTTACCAATATCCATAAATCTCATCCAAAAACTAGATGCAACACTCTATAATCCTTCAAATATAACTCCATACTTGTCAAGCACAAAAGTTATTCCTATTAGTCGATCATTGGCTTCCATTAGCCTAAGACGAGTCCAACATACCAACACATATATTACATTATCACTCACTCAATACTAAACAACTACGTAATACTCACAAATCAACAATATCTTGGTTTCAACAATCCCCTATCACTACTAACCTCGAAAACACCAAGTGAACCCACAAATAAACTTTTAGGTGAAGAAACGCGACTGTCTATTCCATTAAGCTTCACTCATCACAAGTAACACTGCCACCGATTTCGATCAGAAAATCATTTCTTGAAAGAACTCGCAACCACTAATTCTACTCTGCTATCACAATACTGTCAAATCGAAGTCGACTCAACATTTCATAACCTATAGGACACCCACCCTCATACACCTTGCAACTTATCCCAACAACATGCCAAATACCAATTTTTCCTTCATATAGCGGAGATTGATCCATCCAAATTCTTTATCTCACATCTCTAAATTTGCATTCCCACTTTCCAAAGATACCACCGAACTAAAGAGTCACAAACATAACCCCAATAAACTATATCCTAAAATCATTGCTGGAGATTAAACTTGGTCACGCGCCCGTATGATAACTCATACCCTACTGAATGATATCATATCGAACCACTTACGTCCGAATTTAAGAGTATATTACCACCATCAGTGATAGAATATAAAGAAGAAGTTCATATACCAATTAGATTCAAATTAGCATGAAAGGAAAAAAGAATAAATAAATTAAATTTTCTAAATGTCTCATAGCCTCTCGCAGATAAGTACGGAGCTCATCGTACGGACCCGCAAGAATCTACTAGACATGCTATTGTACTTATACATCGGGTAACCTAGGGCTCTGATAACAACTTGTAACATTCCAAATTGGGGAACGCGCAGACACCTACCTCTTTTCTACCTAATAGGCGATCCCGTCCCTTAATCACAACTCAATAAAAAATAAAGTAGAACTCACCCATCAATTATATATAATAAGTGTAGGATAGATAAGGAAGTAGTGTAGAAGTAATACAACAATCCCAAGGAATCTACTTTAAGGTCGTACAAGATCCACTACTACATAACTACAAGTTTGAATACTAATATATATTCTACAAAGTAAAATATTGTCTCGGAATAGAAAAATAAAACAAGTACATAAAAGAGACATCTGGGCTGCAGATCCGTCCACGTGCTCACCCTAGATACTCATCATCAAAGCCTCGAGAATCAGTCATGAGGAGAGGAAGTGGACACTGTCACGTACTCTGCACTCATAAAAGAATGCAACAAGGTAGTATCAGTACAAACACTATGTACCAATACGTCTCATAGGCCGACAACAGTTAGATAACATATATAAAGTAAGAGACTGAAATATAGTCATGCTCACAATCAAATATAAACACTACACAGTTCATAAATATCATCACAACTACAAATACCAAGTCTGATTCCAATAAGTATGAATAGGTGAATATGAATGCATATGCAATGAAATGACATACACACTCTCCAGGCAGATACCTCCACGTCTCGATAGTCATGACCCATGGGAGACCATTGAAGTCCATGTACCTGATGCAGTGTACAACCCGATTTAAAATATATTGCAGAATATGCAACCCGTCCAATATATATATATATATATATATATATATTTTGGCGCACAATCCGATCTAAATGTATGATCATGAATGTATGAGTGATATGAATGTCAATGAGAATATATCAAGCAAATTGTGCCACGCATAGACACATAACATCATGTTAAGAATGAATCAATCCTTCTTCTATACACGGTTAAGTCTAGTATCTGTTGACACTCAATTTTGACCCTCCCGTCCAGTCATTAACTATAGAATTACACTAATTTTCAACAATAATTCTAATAATTTTAAAATAATAAAATGCAGCAATAAAACATTAATACAGGCATAAATAAACAATTTAACAATGGCACCGCGTCTTACGTAGAGTATTAAATACTTAGAGTCTCGCGCCCGCATTTATTAATTTTAGGTCCTGTCATAGTTCTTAAATGATAATAAAATAAATAAATTTCATTAATAGCAAGGCAATTTTATAATTCGTAATTTAAATTAATCTAGCACATGTGTTTTAAATAATAGCACCGCGTTTTAAGTAAAAGTATTAAGCAATCCTTAAATATCACACCTACATTTGGCATTTAAATAATTTAATGAGCTTCAATTTAATAATATAACATCGCAATAATAAATAAGTTTTAATAACGGCATCGCATTATAAAATATTAAATACTAATTAAATAACACGCCTTCATTTATTATAACAATTAGATTAATGAAGCACCTAAATAATTTAATCACATTTGTTAATTTAATTTATCACTAATTAATTAATTAACTCCTAAAATTAAACTACCTAATATACTTAATACCCCTATATTTAATACTACCCTTTAACTACCCAGCCCACTAACGCAGCCCAATACCCGATTCGCCCCAGCAGGCCCAATCCCTTTTTCCCTTATCAGAAGCCCACACGCCCAGTCCTCATTTTTCCCTTAGCCCATCGTCCCAGTCGTCCTCCCTCAAACAAAAACCTTCAACTAAGGAACCCTAGCAGATTCACACGCACACCCACGATCGCCGCCAACACTCCGCCATTCTCGCCCTCGCCCATTCCGCCAGCTCACCCTCGTACTCACCAAACCTCAGGTTTCCTTTCCTAGAACCTGCCATAAGGAGAACCATTCCATAATCGTGACCCAAATCGCGAAAATCAGAAATTACCTTCCTTACTCATGCAAATGCAGCCCAAATCGTCCCTATATGGTACGAAATAACCCCAGATTATCAACCGAATCTACCCAAATCTCGTCAAGAAATCACACGAATCAGCACCAATATTAGCCCAATCTCAGCCTTTATTTACTTACCAATTTTAGAACCTAGAGTTAGGCTATATAAACGGCATACCCATAGCATCGAAAGGGGGGGGGGGGGAAACACAGGCAGGCAGAGCAGAGCACAGTAGAGCATATACGAGAGAGCTTAGTCGGGGTAGCAGTCAGCAAGCATTGATGTGCATCCCCTAGCAGCAATCAACTACTCGCAGCAAGGATAGAACATCCAAAAACTAGTAAGCATCGACACCTTTTAGTCAGGACCAGTCGACCTTTCATTCGCATCGCAAAACCCAAAACCCGTCGATTGGACCGACGACTTGATACGCTGCCCCGGGTCGCTGTCCGGAGAAGGTAAACCCATCGCCCTTTCTGTCTTGGATTCAATTCACTATTTATTTATTTTTTATGACTGATTAAGTATGTGTTAAGCAATGTTAATGGCTATTTGTATGCGCTGAATTGACTGGCTGAACCTGTTAGATTAATAGGTGACATAATTAAGTTGGTTCAACAAATTGAAAGTCGAACATGTTTAATCAAGAGTTGATATTTGTTTGGGCTTGTTAAGCCAGTGCTCTGTTTTGTTGGGTTAAACCTTGCATTCGATATATTTGTGTGTCCCTTTAATTTGTGGCCATGCCTGATACTGGATTGTTATGGTTCATTATTGCAAGTTTAAGGTTTAGCTACTGATTCACTGTCTTGGTTTAGATTTGAGTATCTCTCTGGCCTGTTTCTGATTTTATATGTATGACTGCCTGAAAATCGAGTACCGACAGCAGACTATTACAAGTAGATCAGCTTATGTCCCTTAATAAATAGTTCTTTGTTATCATGTAGAGTATTCTGATCTGCCTTGTATCTAACCATATACCTCACATGAAGGAATCATCATATTTTGATTCTTATTAACCATATAATCTGCCCATATGTTAGTTAGCCTTTGTTAGCATTTCTCATATTGTACCTTTAAAGTGTGAATAAATGCTGGTCCACTCAAGATGTTCCTATGTTAGCATGTTATCTCATTAAATTCTTCTGTGTGCAATCCAGTGTTCAAATTGTTTTTGTTTGGCTTAAAACAACCTCGTATATCTATGAAATGGTATCTCGGATCCAGTCCTGTATGTCATAGCCTAAGTTGTTCATATCTTGGCTTGGAAATAACAGGGGAATGTTCTCTGTCCACCTTGCAACCTGAAATTGTCATTTTGTCTATATTATGTGAAGGCATACAAGTTATATACTAGGATATACAAGGCGTAAAATATCATGTATACTTGGAACATTCACGTATATCAACTCCATCTCTGTTTATATTTTAAGCGAGACATGATTCATCCTGTAATCTCGGCATGCCTATAACTTCCCTGTCTGAATGAAGATCTACATGTCTGTAATGTCCCTGTCTGAATGCATATTGGCTCTGCTTGCATAAAACTGTCACTGCCTGCTGTGATGGCCGTTATTCTTTGTTGCCTTTGGTGTAATTGCAGTACACTGTACATGTCTCATATTCTTTATATATCCAAAGTAACATAATTTCTGTGTTTCTATCAAATATATATGTTGTTTGGGCTTGTTTGTCTCGGCTACTTCAGTTTACCGAGGCCCGGTTTGGGCTGGATAACATTTGGGTCTTCATTCTATTTGGATCATTTAGTTTGGTATGGATACAATCAAGTAATAAAATGCCTATGTGTTTACGTGAATACTTTATTTGTTTACATTATTGTAATGTTTGAGATACATACTAATCCTTATCTTCTTCTTTATCTACATGAAATGCATCGGAGCAAAAATGAGGAGTCTCATAGGGAGACTCATTGTGCCTTCCATCAATTGAAGATTTGCATTCACCCGCATTTGTGTGTATCTTGATATCCGCATCAGAAACTCCAAACCACCGGCGAATGACATCGCCACTCCTTCGAGTCGCCTTTTATGGGTTTTCTATCCCGCCCTCATTCATTTGTTGTAATTAATTGTCTAACGCTACATTAATTATTAGAACACTTAGAATAATTAAATCTTGAATCAATAAATTAGCAAGCAGTTGGATACTAGAAATTTGCTTCCCTTTAAATTAATTATTTTAGGTTTGCCATGCATGACTAAACTTTGCCGAATGATAATCGTCTTTTGCACTATGCCATATAAAAAAATCCAAATTTTCAAGTAAATGCATACATTTAGTCTATAAATCAACTTTGCATCATTTATTTTATAAATAAAAATAAATGAATACTTTCAAACTTTACATGTATTCTTAGAGTACAAGTCTCATAAATCTTTATCAAAATGCATCCTTTTTATAAACACTTGCATCATCTTTCTCTTCAAATATTTTCAAAACATGCATTGCATCTTAGCATAATAATTAACCCTAGGTTTGGCAGGACAACCGCAAGTTAGCGGATCTTAGAGGGTGTCTAACCCCTTCCCTCTAGATTAATAAAGAACCCTTACCCAGAATCTTATTAAAGTTTAGCAGACCATTAAAATGGAGTTAATGTTTTACTCTAAACTAGTTAAACATTTAGGTGTCCTAATTCACCCAATTAATTAGGTGGCGACTCCGCGAACCCTTAGCATTTAGCACCTTTTGGCACTTTAATATTTTAGCTTTTAACACCCCTTTATTTTTAAAATTAACCTTTTAGCACCTTTTTTAAACATTTTAAACATTAGCATTTTTTTAAACATTTAGCTCTTTTATTTATTTTCTAACATTTTCTTATTAAGCAGGGTTCGCTAGAATCCCGTTTTCGACTCCGGTTTAAAATGGGGTGTTACAGATGGCGACTTCACTGGGGATTTAAGGTTCTTAACCATAACAGACCTAGGGTTATTATTTGGCATCATTTTTGCATTTAATTTTGTGTGCTATATTTTGTTTATTTTAATTGCTACTGCTTTCCCTAAACTGGCATTCCGTTCATATTTCTTCCACTCTGGAAATTCACACAATCACACACTACATGCGAGGTGCGCTGGGTGCATCAGCAAAATTCTTTCTTCAAAACCCAAATTTAGGAGAGTTGGTAACGTACGTGGAGTGTCCGGTCTAACCGGTGGCCGCGTAGCCTTCACTTCGAGTTGTCCGCCGAACTCATGCGTCGGAAAAGCCAAATCTTAGAAACTTAAGATAGAGCTATACCACCCTTTATTTTAAGGCATGCATGCATTTACCCTAGGTGGGTCAATCCTTGGCATTGACACCACAATTAGGAAGACACCAAACTTGTCGACGGGTTTCTCAACCCAACGACCAACCAGCATATTATGTGTAGCGTGACAGTGATCCAAGCCTAATCATGACATGCTGAAATTGGAAAAAAGTGCACCGTCATTTGGTCGCCATTTCCAACAAAGGCATTATAGTTGGACGACTTGGACAAATCCGTCATAATCTCGCATATGTGACGTTTAGGCTTACCTCTGGCATAAAGAGGTCCCCCTGCACGTTAGGAAACGTTTGAATGTGCTATGTGCGATATATCTGTTACATACCTGCAAATTATGTGCTTTACACTAACGCAGTTTGCTACATTTTGTCTAGAAGATTTATCATCTTCCCCAAAGGTCGATTTGAATTTGACTAAGCAATGGCAGAGCATCAATATTTCACAAGATCAAAGGCACGGTCCGACGACATGACCGATTCAAGGGCATTTGAGCAGAACGAGTCGGAACCTGTTTGGGTTCCTATAGGCAAAGCAGGGGTCTCAGAAGAGAAAGGCGATAGATCGATCGAGCACCGCACAATTACCACAAGAATGGCGACCTGCAGCCGAAATCAAAAGGCTCAAGAACCTCACCAGAGCACTCGTCACTGCAAATAACCAAAACAGTCAAAAACCTCCAAATTATTACCAGTACCCGCTTACCACATACCCCATTCAGCCAATATACAATGCACCCATATATCCCACACAAAACCGAATGCCTAACGTACTCCAGCTAAACACAAACCAAAGGCCACCACAAACCTATTTTCGCAATACATATGACAATCTCTTGCGATACCCACACGTGTATACACCACAGCCAAAAGCCCGTCCACCAAGCATCTTCGCACCCCGCCTAAACACCACAGAAAGGACAGCCAAAATATACACCCATTTAACCGAGCCTTTGTCGCAGTTGTACGAGAGGTTGAGGTTTGCAGGGATACTCCAGCCAATTCCAAAGAATGTGCCCAATCCCAAGTCCAAAGCTCATGATGGGAACAAAAGTTGTGCATACCATTCTGGAGCCATCGGACACGACATGGGAAGGTGTTATACACTCAGAGACAAAGTAAGGGAACTGATCAAGGAAGGAGTCATTCAGGTGGAGGATGCTTACCCCAATGAGTACAATGAACCCCAAAGGAAGAGATGTGTTCCATGGCCAGAGCCCGCTCCGCCTGAATCAGTCATTTATCCAAGCAGGCACCACGCAGAAGCCAAAAGAAGGGGATACTGACAGCAGAGCACGAAGACCCAGCCAGCCATGATGCAGAGCAAGAAGGCGTATTGGTTGGATTTGCACCCTCGTTCTGGTCCGCCTAAGACCCAGATAAGAAAGAGTCATTTAGTTTAGCAGAATAATTTAAAAACTCCTATTTAAGCTTTAATAATGTTTTCTTTTGTTTTGCTTGTTCTGAACTACGTTTGACCTGATTCCCTTTGCGGGATACGTAGGCGGCCATATCGGCTTCGGTCCTATTTTTAGAAAATGCCCAATTGTTCTTTGCTTGTAATTGGAACTACGTGTGACCTGATTCCCTTGGCGGATACGTAGGCGGCCACATCGGCTTCGGTCCCACCTTTAGAATTTTACCCAATATTCGCTTGTAATGAACTACGTCATGACCTGATTCCCTCATGGGGATACGTAGGCGACCTAAATCGGCTTCGGTCACACCATTAGGAAACTTTCCATTCGTTCTGAAAATAACAAATACACAAGCAACTTCCTTGAGACCCACTTTAGGCCAAACACCCTTTTCAAAACTGGGACAATGTAGGTAACCAGACAGGGGTTGCAAGTCCAAACAGGCCAAGCACGCGGATATCAAGGGACAAGGCGGCGAAGTCAAATACAAATCGATCCCCCCCAAAACTCACAAATTTTCTTTGAGCGCAGGTCTTTTCATATTAATGAAAGTGCAATAGCCAAGCGTAAAATACGCAAAAAGTTTCTTCAGAGTAGCGTGAAAAAAGCAAAGGCAGAGGATGACAACAACCCAAAGTCCGCAGCAAAAGCAGCAGCAGCAGAAAGGGGCATCAACAATCAGCAGTCAAAATTCAAAAGTCCGCAACAAAGTCTAGCGCATCAGCTCGGGCATAGAGCACACAACAAAGGCATCATGGCAATTCGTCAGTTGCAAAGAAACATCTCAGGGACGACATCTCTACCCATATAATTGCCTTTCTCAAATATTTATCATTCATTTTAATGATTATGCACTAACTTTTCAAGCTTAGCTTGCGGAGCATTTATTCTACTGCGAGTAGCAAAGAACACGCCCGCACAACGGCGTTATCAAGACAAAGAAGTCCAAACGACGCCAAGAAAGAATACGCCCAGGCGACGACGTTATCAGCACTATGTCCAGGCAACGACATATATCCGACCCGGCCATTTGTCGACCAAAAGCGGGACAATTTTAAGGATTTCACATGAAAAGACACCGACAAATATGATTCCATATGCTCGAAAGATCGACATAAACTGGGATAATTTTAAGGACTTTACTACAAATGACATCAATGGACATGGTTAATTTACGCTAAGGGTTCCATGTCCCAAAACTGGGACAAATTTTAAAAGAGAGCCTGACGGCAGCGGAGCACCGAGAGTATGAGAGAATATACCGCCGATTTCGGATAAGGAAGTTTTGCTTTGTTGCACAACATGTCACTATTCAAATATCGACATAATTTCCTACTAGCACATATAAGTATATTTTCTCAAGATAGAATATTTTTCAACAAATGTTTTGACCGAGACTCGAAATCAGACAGGGGTTACATGTCCAGACAAGACAATGCGTGCAAGTATCAAGAGCCAACACAAATCGGCCGACCCCCTCCCCGAACTCACAATTTTTCTTTGAGTGAATTTTGCAGGACAACAGGAACAAGGAGGGCAACAACATTCCAATACAACAGATCCGTTCACGAAGTCCATCTGCAACAAGTCTACATCAAATACATCTCGCAAAAACCACATCTTCGTTACTCAAGCTACATCATTTACACTTTAATTATTTCATCTAGCTTTGATTATGCATAACACGATTTTTATCTATACCCTAGGAGGCGTCATCTGCATCTCGTCCATACAAGACGATTCCGCCCATACAAGGCGTCATTTGCATTTCGTCCCATAGCATTTATAACGCCATACAAGGCCATTTGCATTTCGTCCATACAAGCGATAACGCCCATACAAGGCGTCATTTGCATTTCGCCCATAAGCGATAACGCCATACAAGGCGTCATTTGCATTTCGTCCCATACAAGCACGATAACACCCATACAAGGCGTCATTTGCATTTCGTCCATACAAGCATTTATAACGCCCATACAAGGCGTCATTTGCATTTCGTCCATACAAGCATTTATAACGCCATACAATGCGTCATTTGCATTTCGCCCATACAGCATTTATAACGCCATACAAGGCGTCATTTGCATTTCGCCCATACAGCATTTATAACGCTCATACAAGGCGTCATTTGCATTCGCCCATACAAGAGCGATAACGCCATCAAGGCGTCATTTGCATTTCGTCCATACATTTATAACGCCATACAAGGCGTCATTTGCATTTCGTCCATACAAGCGATAACGCCATACAAGGTGTCATTTGTATCTCGCCCATACAGCATTTATAACGCCCATACAAGGCGTCATTTGCATCTCGTCCATACAAGACGATAACGCCACTACAAGGCGTCATGTGAATCTCGTCCATACAAGACGACAAAGCACAAACAAGGCGTCTTTTGCATCTCGCCCATACAGCGACAACGCCATACAAGGCGTCATTTGCATTTCGGCCCATACAGCGATAACGCCATACAAGGCGTCATTTGCCTCTCGCCCATACAGACGATAACGCCATACAAGGCGTCATTTGCCTCTCGTCCATACAGCATTTACAACGCCATACTGGCGTCATTTGCATTTCGCCCATACAAGGCGATAACGCCATACAAGGCGTCATTTGCATTTCGTCCATAGCATTTCGATAACGCCATACAAGGCGTCATTTGCATTTCGCCCATACAAGCATTTATAACGCCATACAAGGCGTATTTGCATCTCGCCCATACATTGCGACAACGCCCATACAAGGCGTCATTTGCATTTCGTCCATACTGCATTTATAACGCCATACAAGGCGTCATTTGCATTTCGTCCCATACAAGCGATAACGCCATACAAGGCGTCATTTGCATTTTGTCCATACAAGATTTATAACGCCATACAAGACGTCATTTGCATTTCGTCCCATACGCATTTATAACGCCATACAAGGCGTCATTTGCATTTCGCCCATACAAAGCGATAACGCCATACTGGCGCGCATTTGCATTTCGTCCATACAAGCGATAACGCCATACAAGGCGCTACTTGCATCTCGCCCATACAGCGATAACGCCATATAAGGCGCTACTTGCATCTCGCTCCATACAAGACGATAACGCCCATACAAGGCGTCATTTGCCTCTCGCCCATACAAGACGACAACGCCATACAAGGCGTCATTTGCATTCGCCCATATAGCATATAACGCCCATACAAGGCGTATTTGCATTTCGTCCCATACAAGCGATAACGCCATACAAGGAGTCATTTGCATTGGCCCATACAAGCATTTATTCCGCCATACAAGGCGACATTTGCATTTCGTCCATACAAGCACGATAGCGCCACACAAGTGCCATTCGATCTCGTCTATACAGGACGGCGTATCATCACACCATTTCATTATATAGTATATACGATTTGACTACAACCACAACACAAAACTTACATTCTTACATTATTTTGTTTTGACAGTTATGCACTAATGCTTCTATCTTAGCTTCAATCTACAGGAACTGCACAAGATGGAGCACAACGTGGATTTTCTCTTACAGCGAACCGGGGCAATTTGTTGGGGGGCCAACCTTCCCAATGAATGGCAGAAGCGGCCTCAAGCGTCGGTCCACTCGTTCCACATCACCATAAAACCCAGTACCATAAGCCATAGCGGTACACCCCAGGTTCAAGCCAGTTATTTTATTTCTTTACTTTTTGCACCATAGCCCAGTGTCATCATAACTCGACACTGGGACAATTTTTGAGTCCGCGTTAGCCCGCCTTGGTGTTTTGACCATGGTAGCCCAGTGTCGTCATAACTCGACACTGGGACAATTTTTGAGTCCGCGTTAGCCCGCCTTGGTGTTTTGACCATGGTAGCCCAGTGTCGTCATAACTCGACACTGGGACAATTTTTGAGTCCGCGTCAGCCTTGCCTAATTGCCCAACATTCTAGTTCTGAGGGTCGAGACAAAATTGACTATGAGTCAACGTCTTTGTCCGAAGATTCTTCCATCATCTCCATACAAAGAGGGACAACTGTTGACACCCAATTTTGACCCTCCCGTCCAGTCATTAACTATAGAATTACACTAATTTTCAACAATAATTCTAATAATTTTAAAATAATAAAATGCAGCAATAAAACATTAATACAGGCATAAATAAACAATTTAACAATGACACCGCGTCTTACGTAGAGTATTAAACACTTAGAGTCTCGCGCCCGCATTTATTAATTTTAGGTCCTGTCATAGTTCTTAAATGATAATAAAATAAATAAATTTCATTAATAGCAAGGCAATTTTATAATTCGTAATTTAAATTAATCTAGCACATGTGTTTTAAATAATAGCACCGCGTTTTAAGTAAAAGTATTAAGCAATCCTTAAATATCACACCTACATTTGGCATTTAAATAATTTAATGAGCTTCAATTTAATAATATAACATCGCAATAATAAATAAGTTTTAATAACGGCATCGCATTATAAAATATTAAACACTAATTAAATAACACGCCTGCATTTATTATAACAATTAGATTAATGAAGCACCTAAATAATTTAATCACATTTGTTAATTTAATTTATCACTAATTAATTAATTAACTCCTAAAATTAAACTACCTAATATACTTAATACCCCTATATTTAATACTACCCTTTAACTACCCAATTAACGCGACCTCAATACGATTCATCAAAGCAGCCCAATCCCTTTTCCCTTATCGAAGCCCACACGCCCATCCTCATTTTTCCTTAGCCCATCGTCCCGTCGCCCTCCTCAAACAAAACCTTCAACTAAGGAACCCTAGCGATTCACACGCACACCCACGATCGCGCTAACACTCCGCCATTCTCGCCTGCGCCATTCCGCCACCACCAGACTCACCAAACCTCGGTTTCCTTTCCTAGAACTCGCCATAAGGAGAACCATTCCATAATCGTGACCCAAATCGCGAAAATCGAAATTACCTTCCTTACTCATGCAACGCAGCCCAAATCGTCCCTATATGGTACGAAATAACCCCAGATTATCAACCGAATCTACCCAAATCTCGTCAAGAAATCACACGAATCAACACCAATATTAGCCCAATCTCAGCCTTTATTTACTTACCAATTTTAGAACCTAGAGTTAGGCTATATAAACGGCATACCCATAGCATCGAAAGGGGGGGAAAAACACGCAGCAGAGCGAGCACGAGAGCATATACGAGAGAGCTTAGTCGGGTAGCGATCGAAGCATTGATGTGCATCCCCTAGCAGCAATCAACAACTCGCAGCAAGGATAGAACATCCAAAAACTAGTAAGCATCGACACCTTTTAGTCAGGACCAGTCGACCTTTCATTCGCATCGCAAAACCTAAAACCCGTCGATTGGACCGACGACTTGATACGCTGCCCCGGGTCGCTGTCCGGAGAAGGTAAACCCATCGCCCTTTCTGTCTTGGATTCAATTCACTGTTTTTTTTTTATGACTGATTAAGTATGTGTTAAGCAATGTTAATGGCTATTTGTATGCGCTGAATTGACTGGCTGAACCTGTTAGATTAATAGGTGACATAATTAAGTTGGTTCAACAAATTGAAAGTCGAACATGTTTAATCAAGAGTTGATATTTGTTTGGGCTTGTTAAGCCAGTGCTCTGTTTTGCTGGGTTAAACCTTGCATTCGATATATTTGTGTGTCCCTTTAATTTGTGGCCATGCCTGATACTGGATTGTTATGGTTCATTATTGCAAGTTTAAGGTTTAGCTACTGATTCACTGTCTTGGTTTAGATTTGAGTATCTCCCTGGCCTGTTTCTGATTTTATATGTATGACTGCCTGAAAATCGAGTACCGACAGCAGACTGTTACAAGTAGATCAGCTTATGTCCCTTAATAAATAGTTTTTTGTTATCATGTAGAGTATTCTGATCTGCCTTGTATCTAACCATATACCTCACATGAAGGAATCGTCATATTTTGATTCTTATTAACCATATAATCTGCCCATATGTTAGTTAGCCTTTGTTAGCATTTCTCATATTGTACCTTTAAAGTGTGAATAAATGCTGGTCCACTCAAGATGCTCCTATGTTAGCATGTTATCTCATTAAATTCTTCTGTGTGCAATCCAGTGTTTAAATTGTTTTTGTTTGGCTTAAAACAACCTCATATATCTATGAAATGGTATCTCGGATCCAGTCCTGTATGGCATAGCCTAAGTTGTTCATATCTTGGCTTGGAAATAACAGGGGAATGTTCTTTGTCCACCTTGCAACCTGAAATTGTCATTTTGTCTATATTATGTGAAGGCATACAAGTTATATACTAGGATATACAATGCGTAAAATATCATGTATACTTGAAACATTCACGTATATCAACTCCATCTCTGTTTATATTTTAAGCGAGACATGATTCATCCTGTAATCTCGGCATGCCTATAACTTCCCTGTCTGAATGAAGATCTACATGTCTGTAATGTCCCTGTCTGAATGCATATTGGCTCTGCTTGCATAAAACTGTCACTGCCTGCTGTGATGGCCGTTATTCTTTGTTGCCTTTGGTGTAATTGCAGTACACTGTACATGTCTCATATTCTTTATATATCCAAAGTAACATAATTTATGTGTTTCTATCAAATATATATGTTGTTTGGGCTTGTTTGTCTCGGCTACTTCAGTTTACCGAGGCCCGGTTTGGGCTGGATAACATTTGGGTCTTCATTCTATTTGGATCATTTAGTTTGGTATGGATACAATCAAGTAATAAAATGCCTATGTGTTTACGTGAATACTTTATTTGTTTACATTATTGTAATGTTTGAGATACATACTAATCCTTATCTTCTTCTTTATCTACATGAAATGCATCAGAGCAAAAATGAGGAGTCTCATAGGGAGACTCATTGTGCCTTCCATCAATTGAAGATCTGCATTCACCCGCATTTGTGTGTATCTTGCTATCCGCATCAGAAACTCCAAACCACCGGCGAATGACATCGCCACTCCTTCGAGTCGCCTTTTATGGGTTTTCTATCCCGCCCTCATTCATTTGTTGTAATTAATTGTCTAACGCTACATTAATTATTAGAACACTTAGAATAATTAAATCTTGAATCAATAAATTAGCAAGCAGTTGGATACTAGAAATTTGCTTCCCTTTAAATTAATTATTTTAGGTTTGCCATGCATGACTAAACTTTGCCGAATGATAATCGTCTTTTGCACTATGCCATATAAAAAAATCCAAATTTTCAAGTAAATGCATACATTTAGTCTATAAATCAACTTTGCATCATTTATTTTATAAATAAAAATAAATGAATACTTTCAAACTTTACATGTATTCTTAGAGTACAAGTCTCATAAATCTTTATCAAAATGCATCCTTTTTATAAACACTTGCATCATCTTTCTCTTCAAATATTTTCAAAACATGCATTGCATCTTAGCATAATAATTAACCCTAGGTTTGGCAGGACAACCGCAAGTTAGCGGATCTTAGAGGGTGCCTAACCCCTTCCCTCTAAATTAATAAAGAACCCTTACCCAGAATCTCATTAAAGTTTAGCAGACCATTAAAATGGAGTTAATGTTTTACTCTAAACTAGTTAAACATTTAGGTGTCCTAATTCACCCAATTAATTAGGTGACGACTCCGCGAACCCTTAGCATTTAGCACCTTTTGGCACTTTAATATTTTAGCTTTTAACACCCCTTTATTTTTAAAATTAACCTTTTAGCACCTTTTTTAAACATTTTAAACATTAGCATTTTTTTAAACATTTAGCTCTTTTATTTATTTTCTAACATTTTCTTATTAAGAAGGGTTCGCTAGAATCCCGTTTTCGACTCCGGTTTAAAATGGGGTGTTACAGTATCATACATGTGGCGATGAACCACTAGATCAAATAAGGCAACAACCACAATCAAGAAATAATACCAACCTATGTATTTCATCTCAACTTCATACCCGAAGGTGTAACATGCTTTCTCCAACAATCACTAAATCTACATATGCTTCGCTAAACCGAAGTCTAACCATAACGTGATCCATAACCTACTTGGTAGCCGAGTGGGATCCATGAACAACCACACTCGGGAAATTTAAAAGTGAAAACTCCCAATTCTACAATTGGTAATCCAACGTTCTAGAAGTCTAATTCTACAATTCAATTGCTAAATTAACTCAAAATAGGTTAATTCCATTATTCAAGTCAAAACTCTCAATTTGGTATAAACCCTAACTTTCAACTTTCAATTCATCAATCTAAATGGAAGATTCAAGCCTATTGGTTACTAAATCATCAAAATCCATACTTAGATTAGTCAATCCATCCTCATTTAGAAAGGTTAAAACTCCAATAGTGAAATAGATATCAAAACCCATCTTCCTTCTCAAGTTCTATATGATTTCTAGCAGGGATTCAAGTTTAGGAAAGGTAAATAAATGAATTCTAGGTTAGAGAACTTACCCACAAAAAAATTAGCCAAGAACTCCTTCAATTTACCTCCAAGATGCTTAAGAATGATAAATAAAGTGATAGGAAATAAAGGGTTTTAACTAGTGCATTAAATAGAATTTGGTCCCCGATTTCCACTGCAGTGGTCACTGGTCTGCTGCAGTGGATCCGTGCCAGCGACCCACTGCTCGCTACCATGAGTCTACCACAACAGATTCCCATTCGCTACGACAACTCAGTCACAACTCCCCACAATTCGCCATATCAGGCCACGCTGTGGCGGGTTTGCTACAACGCCTCCGCTGCTGCTACGACAGACTCCAGACACTAGAAAACTTCTTGTTGTTCATAAACTCAACCCCAAAATCCGATAATCATCCGAGACTTCTTAGACATAAACCAGACATGCATTCACATATAAAAATATTCTACGGACTCACTCGTTGTATCGAAATTCCCAACGGAGGTCTATTTGACTGGGTCAAAACCCAAAGGTGAAAGACTAACTTTCCAACAACTAACCAAAAACGCTCCCGAGTGTCTCAAGAACAGAACTAAACATCGCACCAAGCCACAAATCAACCATCCGGACCTCTCGGAATTGACAGATTTCCGAAAAAGGTTCGTTTAACCAATAGTCACCTATTGTTCAAACATTTTCCACTTTAAGGATCTATTTTGCAAAAGTCATAAAAATCTCGCCCAATCATCTTAAGAACTGTACAACCTATTCCCGTGGGTTAAAGTCATACTAATAGGGCTCAGAGAAAGGTTATCGAGGGTAAATGTATTAAAAGTGCAATACCGATCAAACGGGTCGTTACACATTCTTATCACACAACACTTCGCAAGTGAGCCTCTATTTCATCCACCTTGCACATATATGATGTGTCACATAATCGTGAATCTCCCTATTTTCTTGTATAATAGACCCAAGATACTTGAAACTACATTTCTTCTGGATGAACTGGGTACCAAGCATCATTTTCACGCCAGCCTCATGTGGTACGTCACTGAGCTTGCACTCCAAGTACTCCATCTTGGTCCTACTCAACTTGAATCCTTTAGACTCTAGAGTTTGTCTCCAACCCTCCAGCTTATCATTAAATCCCACTACTAGAAATCGAGGCTATTACAATAATTATTTTTGCAACAGTTATATAACTGTTGCAATAGCTACCCTATTGCGATGGTTTATTGTAACAGTTACATATATGTTGCAATTAGGGGTGGCAGATGAGTCATTTGGGCTGGAGTTAGGCGGGTCAAGATGAGCTGAATCAATAGATGAGTCAATTCTCAACTCGCTCAAAACTTACGTAGGCTAAGATAAGCTAAATGATGGGTCATAACCCAAATTGCCCAACTTGACTCATTACTTTTACAAATTTTAAATTTACCTTCTATGATGTTATTTATTTTGTATGATATTTGATTTTTCCATATCTTTATTTTTAAAATAAAAATAATATTTTTAAGAATTTTCTAATTTTTTTATAAAACCAAAAAAAATATGAAATAGAAATTTGATAATGGGGTAGGGCATGGGGGGGGGTGGATGGGGGTAGGGTGTGGCTAGGGCGGGGTGGGGAGGTAAAAATCATATTTTTATATATTATTATAAAAGTAAAAAAATATAAAATATAAATTTGAGAATGGGGTAGGGCGGGGTAGGGGTAGATAAAAAAATATCATATTTTTTATTTTTATAAAACTAACAAAAGATTTGAAATAGAAATTTGAGGATATGGATAGTGCAATGGGGTGAGGTGGAGGTAGGTGTGGGTAGGGTGGAGGGTAAGAAAAATTCATATTTTTATAAAAGTAAAAAATATGAAATAGAAATTTGAGAATGGGTAGGTGTGGGTAGGGTGGGGGTAAGAAAACAATTTATAAATAAAAATATAAAATAGAAATTTGAGAATGAGGTAGGAGGCGGGGTAGGGGAGGTAATTTTTTTTTTTTATAAAAGTAAAAATATGAAATAGAAATTTGAGGATGGGTAGGCAATTGGGTGGGGTTGGAGGGGGGAGGTAAGAAAAAAATCATATTTTTTATAAATTGTTTATAAAAGTAAAAAAATATAAAATAGAAATTGAGAATGAGGTAGGGGTAGGGCGGGGAGGGGAGGTCAAAGTGAGGTGTAGTGAAGGTAGGCGAGAGATGTGAGAGTGGTTCAGTGCTTGGTGGGGGTTGGTGTAGGGGAGAGGTAGGGTGGATGGATAGTGTGGTTGTGGTGCATTGATTTATTTTTATTGTTCCGAAATAATAAAGGAATTTTTTAAATATATATTTATAAATAAAGATCTTAATCTAGAGTGTAGCTCTCATCGTTAAAATTGAACATTTTTGTGGGTCAAGTTTGGGCATTATCATTTGGGATGCTGATTTATGATGGGTCAACTTAAGTTAACTCAAACCAACCCATCATAAAAATCACTCTTGCTCAAACCCATAAAACATTGGACGGGTTGAGCGTATCATTTGAGTTTGAGCTAATTTTAATTGCAATACTAGTTTCAATAGATATTCTATTGTAATGGGTCTGTATGCAATGGTTAAATAAGCATTGTAATAGATATACAATAGCAATGTTGTCATTGCAATAAGTGATGTATTGCAACTTGTCTTCATTTTCCCGAATTGTTTTGCCATACCCACTTCTATTATTTTCCTCTTACTAACTAGCAAAACTCATCAACCACCATTAAAACTCACCATTTATGGAGATTTTACCTTCTGTACTAGAAATCAAGAAACCTGTGTCACTCTCATCCTCCCTTTTCAGAATACTTTTGAGTAAAGCCCAATTTTGTTCGAATTTTATTCTTCAACCGATCAAATCAATAAGATATGGGCATCTCTCTGTTAGTTTCAAATTTTGAGCCATTAATTCTAATCTCAATTGGTGAATGATATTTGGCTTGTGAATGAGTGTCTACTGAATCAAATGGTTAAGTTTATAGATGCTTTTTAGCTAGTTTTTTGAAAGAATCTGAGTGCCCGTAGGTTGAATGATGAGGAACACTTTTGTGCCTACAAGGTGTTTGAACTTATGCTTAACTGAGATTTATAATTATAGTACTTTAATTGACGAACACTCTCGCTCCTAAGGTTACATACTCTTTGCTTGGTTCCATGTCATGTTCTTTCAGTACTAGCAAATGATTTTAAATACAAATGGTAATGTTGAATAATTTTAAAAATATAGCTTAACTTAGAGATGCTATATTTGATATAAATAAATATATTGTCCAAAGTGATATCACTTGCTTTCTAACTTGTAGAAAGCTTGAAAACTAAGTTGTAGCAACTGGCCATGAACATTAAACTTTCTTACCGATGATTCATGAACAAAAACTGATTACTTTTTAGATTTTCTTACTTGGGTTTCCCAAATGGCAGTTAGCCTTCAAATTTTTTCTCATGTGGTGGGATCATTTAATATGTGCAAAAGTTAATTTTTTCTTTTCTCTTCTTTTTGATCTTTTTTAAAATTAAAGTAGTTGGTCTCCAATGTTACTTTGATGGTTACTTGAGTAACTAAAAAGAAAATTACCAAACACAATAGTCAAAATAAAACGGTTGGATCGAGTAACAGGTCTTAGTTAATTGAGAAGACTGAAACTACAGACGGGAAAGAAAGAGGCAAATAAATATATGCTCTGGGGAAAGCTTTGGCTAAGAATGTCCATTAAATGGAGCGGACCGATGGGATCGTTTTTCAAGCACAAATAGAACAATCTCTCTCGTATAGGTTAACTTGGTTTTGTTTCAAACTTAGGGAAGGATCCACTAGGACTAGGGGTAAGCACGGGTACAGGGTACCCAGATACCCGATCGGAACTGACACTAACAGATAGGTTTCGGGTAGTAAAATTAGGAACCGATAATGTCTGATCCGATTCCGAAAAATAGAGTCCGGGTACCCGGAACCGGAACCCATATCCGGACCCTATGATCCCCCACCCAATTTAAATTATTTAGTTATTGATATTCTCATTTAGTTTTGGGCTTTGGGGCGTTTGGGTTGATTTCTGCATAATTGAGGTTTGAGAGTCCTATTTTTCAGATTTATTTATGTAAGAGCTTAATCAAATTACATCTTCTGCTGGATTTCCCATCACTTTGATCCCCACTGTGAAGAACGGAATGATGAATTAAGAAAGCAGTAAATTCTTGTACATTAGATAAGCGGAAGATTGCTTCTCTTCTCAAGCTAATTATATGGAAATATGTTGTTTCTCTTTTCATATAATGTTTGATTGGTCATAAGTTCTAATATGGTGTCTAAATATTCTGACTGCTTTAGATGCATACTGTAGGTTGAAATGTGTTTTCCGTTATAGGGTATCCGGGAACTTATTCGGAACCGCAGGGTCCGGGTAGGTTTCGGGTAATGATTGCTACGGATAGGTTCCGATCTTTTACAGGGTAGGTTCCGGATAGTTCAAAAATGATAGGGTACCCGGACCTGCTCACCCCTAAGAAGGACTGGAGTAGTATTTTCATTAGCCGGAAGGCTCAAGAAGGAACAACACCTAACAATGGAAAGGCAGGCTACGAAAGCGCTAATATGTATATCTATATGTATATATTTCACTATCCTACTGGGGTGTAAAAATTGAAAATTTTACATACTTCTTTGCCATATGTCCGAGAGAAAGAATGTAATGATTTATTTCTTAGAGTCTGTTTGACCAAACTTTTTTAAAACTGTTTCTGTTTTTTAGAAGTAGTTTTGCAGAAACTGTTGTCGCGCCAGTTTTTGACCTCGGGGTCTAAACGGTATCTGCAACATTGCTCTTTGGCGCGGTTCCCTGGATGGAGCAATAATGCTGATTTTAAGGAGTCGCCACCTAATTATTTAAGTGAATTAGGACACTTGATTTATTGCAATAAAAATACTGCAATTGACCTCCATTTAATGGTTCATAAATTAGTGAGATTCTGAATCAGGGTTCTTTATTATCCTAAAGGGAAGGGGTTAGGCATCCTTTAAGATCCGCTAACTTGCGGTTATTCGTTCAAACCTAGGTTAATTATTTATTGCCCTTTTTATTCTACCTATTCTAAGCATTTTTTCATAAAAAATAAAGTGCAATACAGAATAATAAAACTAAAATTAAATGCGACATAAAATAAAACTCCGGGACATCTTTTAGCCCTTTTTAGGCCTTCTGCGCAAGATGATCTCCGGGTACCTGCATAAACACTTATTAAAAGTGTTAATAGTAGAATAAATAATTTTAAAGCAATGACAAGAATTAATAAATAAAGCAAAATATATAAATCCGTCTTTTGCACAGAGGAGGCCTTGGAAATCAGACGGAGATTCCTTCATCGGCCATATTGTTAAAAGCAATAAAATAAATAAAACCTTCAGATCCGCGCCAAAACAGTAATAGTTTTAAACACGGAGGGCTCAGATATATAAAAATAAAGTGGGACATCCTAAACAAGTGCACGCGAGATTACTCACTGCACGTCGAATTTATCCCGTAAGTAGAAGAAATCATCAACGCCCAGAAAGCTTCATTTATTTTATTTTCCTTCTTTGCAACTGTGGAGGCCTCAAAAATCGACGGATAACTTTTTCATTGGCCAAACAATTGTAGTATCTTGTTAAAAAATCAGTAAAATACCCAATATTCAAATGCAAAAATCTGTTCCTTCAGTTTAATAAAATAAAAGCAACTTGTCGAAACCAGTCCGATAAAAAAGACAAAAATCAATAACAAAATGGCCGAAAATCAGTCCAAAGTCAGTAGCAACATAGCCGAAAATCAGTCCATTAAAATGGCGAAAATCAGTAGCGACATAGCAAGTATAACAGCAACGCAATAATACAATATCACAGTAGCAAGGACCCACAAGAGAAATAACAACCATTGTTAACGTCGCCGGAGTTCACAAACTCCGGCCAAGTACAAAAATGAGAATCAGTCCGTCAATCAACACCAGCAACAAATATCAGAAAATAAGAAACAACGCAGGTCGCCAGAGTTTTTTAGAACTCCGGTGATATGCACAATGCAAAATCAGTCCAAATAAGAGTATGCCAACATATCTAAAAAGGAACCAAACCAAAACCGCTGGCGGTGTGGCGTCACTTCCACGGCTATCGCCGGTGCGACGCCGCCAGCGATTTGAGCACGAGACAATGGTGTTGGCCGACAGTGGCTTCACCGGAGCTGGTGGTCGACGGGAGATAGGGAAGGGAGTTGGGGCGATGATGCGCGATTTATGCACACACTAACGCAAGTGCACGTGTCGTGTCAAGTAATATAGTCTAGGTAAGACCGAATATCGTCCTCAGGGATTAGTTTTCAAGTACCGATTATCTATCCTATGGTATCTATTTGGTTAACGTAAATTGAATTGGAATTCTACACTAATAATGCAGGAAATAAACTAATTATAAAAATACTTTGATTTAAATCGGTTATGATGGATAATTAGGGCTTCCAAGATCATCAACTATCCACTCTATTCAATCCTTAATACAATGAGACTGACTTCTTCTTCTACGTTAAGATAGCAGGTTAACTAAGCCGTTTTATACTTCTGTTAAGGTTATATAAACACTCAACCCCAGTACAACACCTTTCTACCTTTCGGTGATAAGATTGACTCTAGAGGAGGATTAAGACCAAAAACCTTATTAATGCTACACAAGTATCAGGGTATTTTCATCCACGATTTAACCTATGTTTATCCAACTACAACATATTCACAACCCCCCCTTTCGAATTTCGGTTATAAATCATAAGAATTATGATAATTAATGATCAAGTAATTACCAAGCAATCAAAACATATATTGAATAAATCTTAAATAAGTGAAGAAGAAACCAAACTAATATATTAATTCATGAATAGAGTTTCAAGAGAATCACAAGGATATCCCTAATAAAGTAATTAGCTCCTAGCCATTGTCACGCTAAGAACTAACATAATCTCCATACATGAACTGAAATAAACAAAGCAAAAAGAAAGAAAAGAAAATACTCAAGAACGAGTCTCCAAGCCTTCTAGCATCCAAGGATTGTGTTGTGGAATATTTACAAGATGGTTTGGTGGATGGGTGGATGTAGAATGGTGAATGGTGGGGAATGGAGAATAAATTCTTCTAATGATGTAGAGACTATTTATAGACCAAAAATCCTTTATGTGAAGGGTTAAGGATTATGTAGGTAGGAAAAGTTATTAGAATCCTTTTAGGTAAGGGTTTTAAGGTAGGAAAAGTTATCCCTTTAGGACTCTGAAAACATGTCACCCGCCGAACCATAAATCCAGCGTCGGCGCTGCATAGATCAGCCATAGCGGCCAAAAATCAGCAACTTTCGAACATTCAGAACATTGACGCCGCGCGCTGGCGTAGCAGCGCCATGGCTGACGCTTATCGGCGATTGTTTCGTCGCTTTTTCGTCCGGACTTCGTCTGATCTCCTCTATAATTCCCGAAACTACTTAGACTTCATTTTTTGGCCCTTTTTGTGTGTAATTCCATCTCATTTATGCTCATTTCATCTCCTTTTCGCCATTTCTCCATTTCTGACCGTTGTGACACAAAAGAAAGGAAAACGACCCTAATACTATACTAAACATAAATGAAATTAGTAAAATACTAACTAAAAATGACTCAAAAGGTGTATATAAAATACACCGATCAAATACCCCCAAACTTAACTTTTGCTCGCCCTCGAGCAAAGATCAAAAGAAAGAAATAAATACACATGGAAAACAAAAAATAGAAAGACTCAACGACATTGATCACTTTGTTGTTACTTAGAAAAACATGAAGGTTAACAGAATAATATGCAGGAACATATAGCATGAATTTTTAGCATTCTAAACACATTAAGCTAGATATTTCGCAAACTCATTTTAATCATGCTTAATGGAAGTAAGAATACTGAATTATGCATGTCAATTTCAAAATTCTATGGCATGTTTACTTGCTATTCTCCACTAATCATGGATATGCATATAAGAGATCTTCAGGACTTTTCAGGGTTGTAATGTAGGCTTAGGCATGGGTAGATAAAAATAGGCATTTAGGCTCATTTTATGTACCATAAGCTCTTTTTCTTTTCAATTCTTCCATTTTCTTTTGATTTCATTTCTTCACTTCATATCTATCTTTCCCCTCTTTTGTTTTGAGAGAGTGAAGTGTATTATGAATAACAAGCACCCCCAAACTTAGGCTTTTGTCTATTTCTTATTACTTTTTTATTGGGGTGCATCAAACTTGTTCACTCTTGTGTCTCTTTTTTAACACTTTCTATTCCAATCATTTCACATTTTTACTTATGACACTAGTGTGGAAATATAGGGTGTCAAAGAAAAAGTTTAATGTTTAGGCTCAAAGGGGCTGACTAGGGATATTTTTAATGTCAGGGATAGGTAAAAGTGGTAAGAAATGGCTAACAAAGAAATGTCTGAGTTATCTCCCCTAACATGCATATCCTAACTATTTCGCCTCAAATAACAAGCAATCATACACATAGGTTTTAATCATTTAACAATGCACAATTCAAGCAGAAACCCCAAATAGACAGATTTCATGAGTTTTTGGCATAACTAACCTAAGTGTTTAGATAGTTGATTCTAATTTCATTACATTATTCAACCTTACTTCACTAGGTGTTTCTAGTAACTACATCATGCATGATCTTTGACAGAAAATTATGACTCAAAAAAATAATAATTAATGACTCAAAAATACACAAAACATATCAAAAAAGACTCAAAAACAATAGAACATCCCCCCAAACTTAAATCACACATTGTCCCCAATGTGTGCAAAAAAATAAATAGGGACAACTTACTGACACAACACAACGGTCATAATGGAGGTCTGGGAGGAAAAATTCTGGAATTTGCATGCGTCTGGGCGTCACGGTTCCGGCCATGGCTGACTACGCCATGGCGCATCAAATGCGGCTCTCTGAAGTTCTCACGGCTGATTCAGCCAAGGCGCTGACGACGATTTTTTCCTTTTTTCAGCGTTTTTGCTCCTTTTTCCTCGATTTTAGCTTTCGGTCCACCTGTCATCCAACAACACAAAACAAGAACCCAAGACCGTGAGACTGTTCAAGACAAAAAAAATAAAACAAACTAAAGACAGAAATTAAAATAACATAATTAAAAACATTGGGTTGCCTCCCAACAAGCGCTGTCTTTAACGTCTTTTAGCCGGACGCAATTAACCTTTACGAGTGCCCATTGGATCCTTCTGCGAACTGCTTGCAATCCGCAGAGTTATTGTTGCAGGTCTCACTTTTCCTACAACCATCTGTTCAAACAAGGGCCTCAGACATAAAATTATCCCCCAAGTACACAAGACAGGCTTGTCTTTTAGGCTCTCTATAATGTAGGGATCAGTGAAATTCCATACATTTCTCAACTCTAGGGGGTGCCCTTGATGGTATGGACTTTCTTTGTGGGGATCAACATTGACACCTGGTGGTGTTTCTTCTGCAATAGGTACAAGAAAAAGATTTTCCAAGGAATCCAAAAAGATGAATGATTGGATCTCCGTAACCTTTTCCTTCTCTACACCAATTATCCCGCCAGATTCCTCAACAGCTGGGTGTGGTTCAGGCTCCTCAATTTGCTTACCACCTCCCATAATGATGTCGCTAGGCAGATTTTCTTGAAGTGTATTGCTCATGCTATCCATCATTACTTGTGGGTCTCCAAATTTTGAGGACTCCTTGTCTCACCCATAAACCGAAGTCCGCACTTGGTGAGCTTGAGTATGCCTGCCTGCAACTCATCTAGATTTTCCTCTAGAACCTGTGGGTTAAGCTGCTGTTGATGACTACACTGTCTCTGATAGTAGTAGTCCATATATATATTTATTTATTTTTCGATTTTTTTTTTCGATTTTTTTCCCGAATTTAACCTGCAAAATAAGAAAAACAACAAAAATGTGATAAAAAGATGCTCGAGCAACCAAATTAGAAATAAGAATAGATAAATCGATATTGAAAGTACGTCAATCCCCGGCAACGACGCCAAAAACTTGATGCGCGATTTATGCACACACTAACACAAGTGCACGTGTCGTGTCAAGTAATATAGTCTAGGTAAGACCGAATATCGTCCTCAGGGATTAGTTTTCAAGTACCGATTATCTATCCTATGGTATCTATTTGGTTAACGTAAATTGAATTGGAATTCTACACTAATAATGCAGGAAATAAACTAATTATAAAAATACTTTGATTTAAATCGGTTATGATGGATAATTAGGGCTTCCAAGATCATCAACTATCCACTCTATTCAATCCTTAATACAATGAGACTGACTTCTTCTTCTTCTACGTTAAGATAGCAGGTTAACTAAGCCGTTTTATACTCGCAAGGTTATATAAACACTCAACCCCAAAGATAACACCTTTCTACCTTTCGGTGATAAGATTGACTCTAGAGGAGGATTAAGACCAAAAACCTTATTAATGCTACACAAGTATCGGGGTATTTTCATCCACGATTTAACCTATGTTTATCCAACTACAACATATTCACAACCTCCCCTTTCGGATTTCGGTTAGAAATCATAAGAATTATGATAATTAATGATCAAGTAATTACCAAGAAATTAAAACATATATTGAATAAATCTTAAATAAGTGAAGAAGAAACCAAACTAATATATTAATTCATGAATAGAGTTTCAAGAGAATCACAAGGAAATCCCTAATAAAGTAATTAGCTTCTAGCCATTGTCACGCTAAGAACTAACATAATCTCCATACATGAACTGAAATAAACAAAACAAAAAGAAAGAAAAGAAAATACTCAAGAACGAGTCTCCAAGCCTTCTAGCATCTAAGGATTGTGTTGTGGAATATTTACAAGATGGTTTGGTGGATGGGTGGATGTAGAATGGTGAATGGTGGGGAATGGAGAATGAATTCTTCTAATGATGTAGAGACTATTTATAGACCAAAAATCATTTATGTGAAGGGTTAAGGATTATGTAGGTAGGAAAAGTTATTAGAATCCTTTTAGGTAAGGGTTTTAAGGTAGGAAAAGTTATCCCTTTAGGTAGGAAAAGTTATCCCTTTAGGACTCTGAAAACATGTCAAATTCGGCCCAGAACTTCATAAATCCCGCGTCGGCGCCATGATCAGCGTACAAAAAATCAGCAACTTTCGGAACATTCAGAACATTGGACACCGCGGCGCCGGTGACATTTTTCTGGAGGATTTTCGTTTCGTCGTCCTTTTTTCGTCCGGACTTCGTCTGATCTCCTCTATAATTCCCGGAACTTCTTAGACTTCATTTCTTGGCTCTTTTTGTGTGTAATTCCATCTCATTTATGCTCATTTCATCTCCTTTTCGTCATTTCTCCATTTCTGACCGCTGTGACACAAAATAAAGTAAAACGACCCTAATATTATACTAAACATAAATGAAATGAGTAAAATACTAACTAAAAATGACTCATAAGGTGTATATAAAATACACCGATCAGGCGACGGGGGTGAGGAGGTGAGGTCGACGATGTTGTGGTGGTGATTGGACAGTGGATTCGCCGGATGGGGAGTCGACGACGACTGGAAGTGGTTGGTATGGTGTGTCGGCGATGGATGTTCGACGGGTTTGGGGCGACGGGAGAGGGGAGAAGAGTGAGTGTCTTTGGTTCGTGGTTGCGCATTGTCCTCCGAAAATAAAAGGCGTGGGAGTTCGCGGAGTTTTTAGAACTCCGTGAGGCGGCGGGCGGAGAGGGTGAGGAGAGAGGCGAGGAGACAAAGGGAGTGTTCTTGATAGTGGTGTTCAGGCACGCCTCTCTTTTTAAGAAAGAGGGGGGTAGTATTTATTATATATGGTAGGATTAGGGTTTGGTATTTGGGTGGGAAAATAAAAAGTGAGTTTTGATTTTAGGGGGAAAAATAAAAGAGAGTGTTTGGATGAAATTAAAAAAAAATGGTGTTGGATTGGACTGATTCAAATTGTGTCTTGGACTGGACTGGTTTGACAAAATGCAAGACGGGTTAATTATTTAAAAGAAAAATTCTTTAAAAAGCTGCAAAATTATTAAAATGCAAATGCCGACGCAATAATAATAAAATACAATATTTTAGCAAATGTTTAATGCATAATTAAAAGTAAAAATGGGATGTCAATTAATTATTTAAAGAGATGCAAATATTATTAAAATAAAACGACGGTGTAACAATAATAAACACATAATATTAACAAAGTCATAATGCTTAATTTAAAATAAAAAGATAAAAAATGCAAAAAATGCCGATTAAAATGCGGTTTCCTAAAACACATAAAATTGCAATAAATATACGAAAAACGGGTCAAAATTGACTGTCAACAACTGTTTCTAGAGAATCTGTTAGGGTGTTTGGCTTATAATTATAGAAGTACTTCTGAGAAACAGAAACACTTCCCTGTTTGGCCTACATTTATGCCACGAAACTAGAATATTCTTTTTAATAGATTTAAAACTATTTAAAATATTTTTTCTATCCTATATTTCAAAAAATTAGTATATATTAATAATTTAATTTTTTTTATTTATTTAATTGCAACATTTAATAAAAATAATAATATTATATTATATATAAGAAATGTAACGACAATATGATAGTCACTGACTCAAATATGTCCAAACCTACCCCCCTACTCACACCTACCCCCTCCACCCCTACCCCATTCTCAAATTTATATTTCATATTTTTTACTTTTATAAAAAATATGAATTTTTACCCCGCACCGCCCTAACCCCACATACCCTCCACCCATCATCAAATTTCTATTTCATATTTTTGTTACTTTTATAAAAAATATTTAAAATATGAAAATTTTCTTACCTCCCCTACCCCTTGTCTGTCTACCTCATTCTCAAATATCTATTTTATATATTTTCTTATTTTTATAAACAATTTATAAAAAATATGAATTTTTTCTTACGCCCTACCCACAACTACCCCATCCACCCCACCCCATTGCCCTAACTCATCCTCAAATTTCTATTTAATATTATTTTTTACTTTATACTTTTTTATTAAAAATATGATATTTTTCTTACACCGCCTAACCCCTACCCTCCTACCCCATTCTCAAATTTCTATTATATATATATTTTTACTTTTATAAATAATTTATAAAAAATATTAATTTTCTTCTTACCCCGCCCTACCCCGCCCCCCCACCCCATCCTCAAATTTCTATTTAATATTTTTTTTACTTTTATAAATAAAAAATGTGATATTTTTTCTTACCGACCCCAACCCCCAGCCTACCCCATTTTCAAATTTATATTTTATATATTGTTTACTTTTATAAATAATTTATAAAAAATATTAATTTTTTCTTATGCTCTACCCACACCTAGCCCCTCCACCCCAACCCATTGCCCTACCCCATCCTCAAATTTCTATTTCATATTTTTTGTTACTTTATAAAAAAAATTATTAAAAATATGATATTTTTCTTACCTCCCCCTACCCCCTCCCCCGCCTAACTCATTCTCAAATTTCTATTTTATATTTTTTTTTATTTTTATAAATAATTTATAAAAAATATGAATTTTTTTCTTACCCCGCCCTACCCACACCTACCCCCTCCACCCCAACCCATTGCCTTACCCCATCCTCAAATCTCTATTTCATATTTTTTGTTACTTTTATAAAAAACAATTATTAAAAATATGATATTTTTTCTTACCTCCCCGCCTACCATTCTCAAATTTTGATTTTATATTTTTTTAATTTTTATAAATAATTTATAAAAAATATGATTTTTTTCTTACCCCTGCCCTACCCACACCTACCCCCACCCCATTGCCCTACCCATCATCAAATTTCTATTCATATTTTTTGTTACATTTTTAAAAAAAATTATTAAAAATATGATATTTTTTCTTACCCCCCTACTCCGCCATATCCCACTCTCAAATTTCTATTTTATATGAGATTAAAAGGAATTTTGTGAAAAGAAAAGGGTAAATGAATAAAACAAAATCATTTAATGGGCAAAATGGCTTCTCAAGAAGCACTTTGGAGAACTCTACTTTTTGGCTTTTTTAAAAAATATTTCTATTTCTTGATAAGTATGTGTTTGGCCCAAAAAATGTTTCTCAACTTAAGACACACTTGTAAAAGCTTGGCCAAACACATACTTATTATGAAATTTAATCTAAAAAGGAACAACATTTTATTAAAAACTAGCAGAAGTAATGTTTTCAGTAAAGTTGCACTTTTGCATCATAAGTTATCCCACATTTCCCCTAATAACATTAGAAAAAAGGTTTAAAAAGTTGTTAAAAAAAATAAACAAGTTAAGTTTTAATGTTTTTCCAGTATGCACAAAATTATTACTTTTGTCCTCTTGATTGAGCCTATATGAAATTTCTTTTGTTTCTATTGTTAAGATTACAGATTCAATTAGCAATTATATAATATGTGTTCGATCGAGAGGAATTGAGCGAAAAGAAGGCTCTGTGAAAGCACGAGAATGAAGAACGAGAGATATGTTTTGGAGCTCAAATAAGAGCTTTCTATGAACCTTTCCTTATTATGAAAAGATTAATCTAATTACAAGAGATATGTGGTATATTTATAATATCCCTAATAATGTCCTAACAAAATATCTAATCAACTTTAATCAAAATATCTAATTAGGAAAATATTTAATTAGCTTGTATATCTCAACATCCCTCCTCAAGCTATGAGATATGAAGACATTCTTCATTCCTAGCTTGGAGACTAATTCCATGAAACTTCATATTGCCATCTTCATTTCTATTTACTAGTGAGGATCCTCACAAGCTGCGGGCACAATTGGAGAGGTTGTCCAAATCGCATCGCAGCCTAATCAATCGTAAGTAAAAGCTCTTCTGCCTCCTGGTGTGTATGCTCTTGGTCAGTAAGACAAAAGTTGCATCAATTGCTATAATTTCAGAGAGTTTCACACCATCAACACTGAAAAGACTTCCATGAACTACAAAGAACCAAATCCAAGCAATCCATGCCTGCATCAACATTAGTAGAGACCCTTGCTCCATGTGAACTTCCAGTAGTTACTTCATAGTTAATAATGCAGTGTTCCAAGTACCAGCAGATTTTCCTAAGCACTGGTATCCATTGTGTTAATCATCAATTCGTAGTAGATTCGCTTCAACTCCAACAGTGATGGAATATCTGGAGCAAGCTCTTTCACTACATTGTCACCTTCTTTTGGTTTCTTCTTTTCTTTAGAAGGATCAGCTTCAAACAAAAACTGCAGCTACAACATAAGCATTCAACAACAGCTGCATATTGACCATTTTGAGATCTGATGTTGTTTGTTTCTCTCCACTGAAGCATATCAGGCCACATATGTTTTGCTTTATCAATATCAAACTTCCTTGCCTTCAGAAATTTTAAGCAAATTCATATAGCAGTCATCATCATATACCAATTCTTGTTCCACATTTCCATATTTCTTTTGCATTTCCAGCTTGATCCACCACCAGAGGTGATGTTCAACCTCCTTTGATTTTCTTTTGTTTTGAAGGATGATTTCTTTTGTTTATTTTCAGCCTTTTTCCATTTCAGAAGCAACCATAACAGCTACATCAATCAATAGATGAAAAGAACCTCTGAACCACTGAACCACTTGGATAAATTTCAGCAGCAGTAGCTTCAGTAAATTGAATAGGAGCAACACTTTGTGCCCTCTCGATAACCACTCCAATTCCAGATATCCAAAGAATAAACAACAATCGACAAGCCAACAAATTCAGCAATAATAATAGCCATCATCGCAACATCGATTTACATCGTGACACAACATTTACAAGTTCCTCGAGCACTTGTTATATGACTTGAATATCATGATCCAATTAGCAATATCTAATGTAAATCACCCCGAACTTGCATTTTCCAAAGAAATGACCAACAACATAATACCGGTGACGAATATCTAGCGTAAATAGCAATAGCGCAATAAGAAGATCGCGAATCGCCACGACCGACCGGTCCGCGATCGATTCTATCGGGACCACAGTACACATCAGAGAATAGCAGCGGAACATACATAATACAAAATTTGTATAAGGTAAACATCAATAGCAAGCCGACAAGGCCGCCTTTCATAAAATAACTTAATCGAATGTGAAACAGTACAACTGGTTCTTACAGCCCAAACCACCAACGTGACTACTGCACTTCAGAATAACAATCGTATGACAGTGGCCCCGCCATACCCCGAATGTACAAAATACCTATAACCTCGTGGAATCATACCAAAAGACAAAGCCTCGGAGGATGGAGCTTTCAGAAATGAACAGTGATCCTAAGAGTGCGGACCAGAAGTTACGATCTCGACTGCAGATTTAACGCAGCTTATGAGGTCGACAACAGTACCAAGTATGTGAAATCGAAAATATCAGAATGAAATCATAAGTCCGAAAATAAGTCGGGTCGTGGATGAAATCAACTTACCTTTTATCGTGCCTTACTAACAATGAGAGTAACAAACATATATATATAATCGCATAAAATAGAGGCTCGTGATCAAAACAGGTCCTCGCCCGTAGTATCAATAAGCAATCCTACTCGGGACTATTGCACCCGCATTTAGTCCCGTGGACCCGCATGAGGTATTCCTCGCATAGATCAGACTACCGCATGGGACTATTTCACCCGCATAAGCCCATAAGGACTCGCATGAGGTATTCCTCGCATCGTGGGTAGTAAGTCCACCAAATGTGGTATAACGATCTTGGGGACTTACCCTCGATATACTCTTACCACGAAATGATGGTATAACGATCTGGGAACTTACCCTCGATATACTCTACACCGGAGCAGATGGTATAACGATCTTGGGTCAGACTTCGATATACTCTACACCGAGCGGATGGTATAACGATCTGGGGCTTGCCTCGATATACTCTTACACCGTGCAGATGGTATAACGATCTGGCCCGCCTCGATATACTCTTACACCGGAGAAGGTGGTATGCCGATCTGGGGCTTGCCTCGCACATACTCTTACCCCGAGAAGGTGGTATAACGATCTGGGCTTGCCTCGATATAATCTTACCCTAGCTCAAATCACATCATATCATAATCATAAATAAGTTAAGAAAACTTATAACTTCTTATTAGTCTTGTTCATATACCCTCTCATTTTAGTTTACTTAAGGCACTTAATCATATCTTTAGTAAAAGAACACCGGGAATTTAACCCAAGTACTACATGCTTCAACTCCTTTAAAATGACTCTTCTTTATACATAAAAACTCTTGGGAAATTGATGCCTTAAAACCAATTTGCCTCTTCATACACTTATCTTATCTTACTTAGAGTAAATCTCTTCTTGTTAACCCTTCATAAAGCTAATATAACTAACTTCCCATAAAGCCGTTATACTATCTTTATACTTTAGGAATTAAGACCTTCTTATCTTTTCATAAGGCCGTTATAACTAACTTCCCATAAAGCCGTTATAACTCCTTATAAACCATTTTGTTCTTTTACTAACCAAGAGACTTATACTTCAAACAAATCTACACAACTTTCAAAAATACTTCAAGCCTCTTATCTTTAGAATAATTCAATACTCAATACTTTCACACCAAGTACTCTATACTTTTGTAAAATCATACTTTTCCCTTAACCAAGGGACTTATACTTCTTAAAACAAAACAAGTCTTTATTTATACTTAAACAAGTAAGAATACTAAATTGTGTACGTCTACCGTACTACATAGATACAAATACTCATGCTCAAAAGATAGGAAAGCTTCACATACCTCTTTGGTCAATCCACTTGCTAAGCTCAACTACCGCAAGTAATATTTCGACCTATAATAATCATGATACGTTTATTAACCTCTAATTTCAATGTAGAATAATCTAAACTCAAAGCCACTAAATTCTATGGAAAATTGGGCAGCATTTCCTTCGTTTCTACATACTTTGCCACCTTTCTCAAGGCCGAATTTATCATCCAAACGCCACATTTAAGGCTCAACAATCCAACATTTTAAAGGGGATTACACCTCCAAACTTGGGTGTGTAAAATTCTTCCCCATTAGGTACAACAATTCACTAAATAATTCTAAGGTAGTTTTTAGGCTACAACATGCTCATAATATCTTCTTAACCAATTCTTTTATATCCAAACCACATTTCTTGCATGTAATGACTCTAAGAGCATTATTTACCACCACAAGTTCTTCATTCTTAACATGCAACACTAGAAACTAATTCTAAAGGAAGAAATGTTACCTTAAAGCTTTAGCCAAATCTTTCCAACCACTTGCTAGCTTCCTTTTCAAGAACACCACCACAACAACCTTCACAAACTAGCCACAAGCTTCCCTCTTGCTTTTACTTTTTCAGATTTTTCCTAAGGCTAGAATGTCTCTTGGGATTTTAGAGAGAAGGAGGAGCTTGAATTTTTAAGAGAGAATGAAGAGCTTTTGTCTAAGAGAGAGAGATGAAGTATGACCAAGTCTTGAAGACTTGGTCAATATAATGCATGCAAAATCAGATGGGGCGGGACACTTGTCACCCTCCCAAGGTCTTTTAAAAGAAAAATCTGACTTTTCCTAAGTTTTTCCGCCTGCATGGCGCCGCCGCGCGCCGCGCCGCTTGTGTCGCTGGGCAATAAACCCGCAGCTTTCTTCGAACTTCCGGCCATGCTCGCGGCTCTGCTTCCGCATCGCAGAACTTCAGCGCCTCGCATTTTCGGCCGCGACTGCGATCCGAGCCGCGCTCGCTTTTGCTCAAACGCATTTCGTCCGTCACAGACCGAACTTGTAACTCTCATAACTTTCTACTCCGACGCCCTATCGACGAACTGTTGGTTGCGTTGGAATCTAGACTCAACGAACTACGCCTAGGCCTTTGAAACACTTAGAACTTCAATGTACCGGGTCATAACCCGCCTCAAATTTGACTAAAACCCGCCCGAACAATCCACAACCTATCCTTCAAAATTTTAAGTCTTACCCCTTTCGCACGCTCTCAAACGCATGACCTGAACTACGGGGTGTAACATTCTCCCCCCCTTAGAAACATTCGTCCCCTAATGTTCCTTTGGAGCCAATCTACTATTCCTCGGTACATCCTCGTACTTCACGCTTAATAGGACCTTACTATGCCACTTGTGACCATAAGATATCGCACACGCTCAATCATTCCTCATAAATCAAACAGGAAAACGAATCCAAGGTATGACCCATTACCACTTACTCGCTCACGGCCAATGTAACTGCCCGTCAGATCTACCAACTTATTCTAACACATGTACATAGTCTCAATATCCTCTGTTCATAAAACTACATCATACAATCAATCCTATCACACATACTAATATCTAAAGGGTGAAAGATGTACCTGTAACCATTGCTTCGCATTCTCCTTGTCGTCCTACTCATGATCCTGCCCTGCACGACGCATAACAAAAGAAGGCGATGAACCACCATCGATCCCGGCGTCGAATCTCTACATCCGCGCTTATCCTCGGCCTGACAGCTCGCATAATGGCCCTGCTGGCTACATGTATAGCAATTACCCAAACTAGCACGACACTCCCCATAATGGGTCCTACCACATCGACTACACCGAGGTAGAGGTGGCCTCCTCAGACTAACACCCCTACTCCCTTGAAAACTCAACCCTGAGCCCCGACCGCCCCGACCTCCCGAATGTCACGAAGATCGTGGAGTACTCATCTGGCCGAGGCGCATAACTAGCTCGCCGAGGTGGTCCGCCTTGAAAATCGCCTGATATCTCGCTGCCTGCCCTCTGGGCTGGCTGAGTCAAGCCGACCCTCCTTTCTCGCCCTCTATCCTCGCGCATATGCTCGCATCTCCGCAATATCCATCCTCGGCCAAGAGCCACCCCAAGCATGCAGAATCATATGACGGCCTAACCCCATCACATATCGATGAACTCCTGCTCATGCTGCTTTGCAATGGTGTGCGATACCGCCAAGGAGTCAAACTCGGTGTCAGATTTCTCGATAGTCCTTCCGCTCGCTCAAGGTCAAGAATCTATCTACGCGGCTCTCTCATCTCGAGGCAAGAAGTGATCCAGAAAGTCTCTGTGAACTCCTCCCAAACACCGGAGAGCATCCTCACCTCTCGCCAACACCCATGACTCAAACTTCCAACGCAATATCGCAGAACCGTAAGAAGCTAACACTACGGACTCGCCTCCGAGGCCCTAAGCACTGTGTAGTCCGCCACACTGTCGAATAAACTCCCGAGAATCCTTCTCGCACTCGAACCATAGAACTCGGGTGGATCACAACTCGTAAAGTCCCGAATCCTTAAACCGCTTACTGTGGTTAGCCATCACCGGCGGTGCCGCCGCCACGATGCTAGTCAACAACCCGACCGCTCTCCGTAATCCCTATACTCGCCGGCCGTGGAATCGAGGCTCTGGTGCACGGAACCTTCGAGCCACCGCCGCTCTCGCCTTCTAATATCTGGCGAAGTGAACTCGCCGATCACCATCGCCTCAGGCATAGTCCGTGCCCGAGTCTCGTAACTCATGCGCTACTAGCAGCCTCGCCGCCGCTTTGCCTCTTCGGCTCGCCGCTTCCGCGAGGCATAATCATTACACAAGGATAGGTCGAGAGGACTCAACCTACTATGACACTTTCATCGCACGATCTCAAAGAGAGAAGATTGAAAACCAATCCTAAATGTCTCGCACCTCCGATTATAGATGTGGTGCACGACACACACCGATAATCAAGACTTACTAGACACGGCGTAGTCACTTTCCGAGGACTAATCGCTTTGATACCACTTTTGTCACGACCCGACCGGCCGCATCGGTGCCTATCGGGCACCGTCTGTACACATCGAGAATAGCAAATGAACATACATAATACAAAAATCAGATAAGGTAAACATCACTAGCAAGCCGATGCGCCGCATTTCATAAAATAACTTAATCGAATGTGAAACAAGATAACCGGTTCTTACATTTCAAACCACCAACGTGACTACTGCACTTAGAATAATAAGCGTATGACAGGCCCCGCCATACCCCGAATGTACAAAATACCTATAACCTCGTGGAATCATACCAAAAGACAAAGCCTCGGAGGATGGAGCTTTCAGAAATGAACAGTGATCCTAAGAGCGGACCAGCAAGTTACGATCTCGACTGCGGATGAACGCAGCTCGGCGAGGTCGATAACAACAGTAGCATGTGAAATCAAAATATCAGAATGAAATCATAAGTCCAAAATAAGTCGGGTCAGGGATGAAATCAACTTACCTTTTACTGTGCCTTACTAACAATGAGAGTAACAAACATATATATATAATACTGCATAAAATAGGGGGCTCGTGATCAAAACAGGGTCCCTCGCCCGTAGTATCAATAAGCAATCCTACTCCTGGGACTATTTCACCCGCATGGGTCCTGTGGACCCGCATGAGGTATTCCTCGCATAGGTCAGACTACCGCATGAGAGACTATTTCACCCGCATAAGCCCATAAGGACTCGCATGAGGTATTCCTCGATCGCTGGGTAGCAAGTCCACGGAACAGTGGTATAACGATCTTGGGACTTACCCCTCAGATATACTCTTACCCTGAAACAGATGGTATAACGATCTTGGGGACTTACCCCTCAGATATACTCTTACACTGGAGCAGATAGTATAACGATCTTGGGGTTGTACTCCTCAGATATACTCTTACACTGAGATGGTATAACGATCTTGGGCTTGCCCGCGATATACTCTTACACCGTGCAGATGGTATAACGATCTTGGGCCCCGCCTCGATATACTCTTACATCGAGAAGGTGGTATGTCGATCTGGGCTTGCCTCGCACATACTCTTACCCTGGAGAAGGTGGTATAACGATCTTGGGGCTTGCCCCTCAGATATACTCTTACCCTAGCTCAAACTGTCATCATATCATAATCATATATAAGTTAAGAAAACTTATAACTTCTTATTAGTCTTGTTCATATACCCTCTCATTTTAGTTTACTTAAGGCACTTAATCATATCTTTAGTAAAAGAACACCGGGAATTTAACCCAAGTACTACATGCTTCAACTCCTTTAAAAATGACTCTTCTTTATACACAAAAACTCTTGGGAAATTGATGCCTTAAAACCAATTTGCCTCTTCATACACTTATCTTACTTCGAGTAAATCTCTTCTTGTTAACCCTTCATAAAGCTAATATAACTAACTTCCCATAAAGCCGTTATACTATCTTTATACTTTAGGAATTAAGACCTTCTTATCTTTTCATAAGGCCGTTATAACTAATTTCCCATAAAGCCGTTATAACTCCTTATAAACCATTTTGTTCTTTTACTAACCAAGAGACTTATACTTCAAACAAATCTACACAACTTTCAAAAATACTTCAAGCCTCTTATCTTTAGAATAATTCAATACTCAATACTTTCACACCAAGTACTCTATACTTTTGTAAAATCATACTTTTCCCTTAACCAAGGGACTTATACTTCTTAAAACAAAACAAGTCTTTATTTATACTTAAACAAGTAAGAATACTAAATTGTGTACGTCTACCGTACTACATAGATACAAATACTCATGCTCAAAAGATAGGAAAGCTTCACATACCTCTTTGGTCAATCCACTTGCTAAGCTCAACTACCGCAAGTAATATTTCGACCTATAATAATCATGATACGTTTATTAACCTCTAATTTCAATGTAGAATAATCTAAACTCAAAGCCACTAAATTCTATGGAAAATCAAGCATTTCCTTCGTTTCTACATACTTTGCCACCTTTCTCAAGGCCGAATTTATCATCCAAACGCCACATTTAAGGCTCAACAATCCAACATTTTAAAGGGGATTACACCTCCAAACTTGGGTGTGTAAAATTCTGCCCCATTAGGTACAACAATTCACTAAATAATTCTAAGGTAATTTTTAGGCTACAACATGCTCATAATATCTTCTTAACCAATTCTTTTATATCCAAACCACATTTCTTGCATGCAATGACTCTAAAAGCATTATTTACCACCACAAGTTCTTCCTTCTTAACATGCAACACTAGAAACTAATTCTAAAGGAAGAAATGTTACCTTAAAGCTTTAGCCAAATCTTTCCAACCACTTGCTAGCTTCCTTTTCAAGAACACCACCACAACAACCTTCACAAACTAGCCACAAGCTTCCCTCTTGCTTTTACTTTTTCAGATTTTTCCTAAGGCTAGAATGTCTCTTGGGATTTTAGAGAGAAGGAGGAGCTTGAACTTTTAAGAGAGAAGGAAGAGCTTTTGTCTAAGAGAGAGAGATGAAGTATGATCAAGTCTTGAAGACTTGGTCAATATAATGCATGCAAAATCAGATGGGGCGGGACACTTGTCACCCTCCCAAGGTCTTTTAAAAGAAAAATCTGACTTTTCCTAAGTTTTTCCGCCAATCCGCGGCCGCGCCATGTCTCGCTTCAAGGCCAAGGACCGAAACCTCCGCAGCCTTCTGCGAACTTCCGCGGCGCTGCTTCCGGCGCGCCCACGCAACTTCAGCGCCCTCAAGATTTTCGGCGCCGCGCCCGCATCCGAGCCGCGCCTCGCTGTTTTGCTCGAAACGCATTTCTGTCCGTCACAGACCGAACTTGTAACTCTCATAACTTTCTACTCCGACGCCCTATCGATTTAGCGGTTGGTTGCGTTGGAATCTAGACTCAACGAACTACGCCCTAGGCCTTTGAAACACTTAGGAACTCTCAATGTACCGGGTCATAACCCGCCTCAAAGTTGACTAAAATCCGTCCGGAACAATCCGTCAACCTATCATTCGAAAATTTTAAGTCTTACCCCCTTTCGTACGCTCTCAAACGCATGACCTGAACTACGGGGTGTAACAGTAACATCAGAGAACAGCTGCGACACAGTGAGCAACAATATCAGTAACACTATAATTTTACCTCCGAACTTCAGATTTCAATTTTAACATAGTTTGCGAATGACATCTTTTTAACAGATTGTGATGACAGAAAACATCTGTTCCCATCTCCACAATATTTTCCAGATTTCTTAAATATAGCAATGAATCGTCTTTGTAATCGCCTTGCAAAGAACTTGAATCTCTCGCCATCATCCTTAATTCAACAAAATAACCACTGAATTCATCTTGACGGAGAACCCCTCGTTCTCTAGTCTCACTCGGACTAGAGAATCCCTCGATTCTCTCTATGAATTTATTTTGAACCAGCACCAGCAGACTACAACTTTGATTCTGAACCAGCACCAGCAGAACTTGATAAGCGGCAATAACCTCTTCGTTCTCTAGTCATTCGGACTAGAGAATCTCTCGATTCTCATCACGCAAACACTTTAATAAGCGGCAAGAACCTCTTTGTTCTCTAGTCATTCGGACTAGAGAATCTCTTGATTCTCATCACGCAAGCTATTCTTTGAATTAAGTTTCAACTCAATTCATATTGTCGCGACAAGTATCCCTGCTTCACCGCTTTGTCGCTAAGAACTCTTCGATCCTTCAATCGATCTATCAATACGCAATGTAACTACGCTTTGAACTGTAATTCCATTGATCCAACAACAATATATTTTCTTTCATTTTTCAGAACTTCATATTAGTTCCTGCAGCAGCTACACCAGCAATCAAGCAGCAAACATTAACACTAGTATATAACCAACAATATCACCAACACTCAAATAGAAACTAACACAAAATCAGCGACGATTTCAGTCACTGACCAACACAGCAACAAGCTTGCATCTCCAACAACAACTAATGCTTCTTCACTACTAGAAACAGCAGCAGCGCGACAATAATACCAATACAGATATGGAAACCAACCGCAAAAACAATACGAAAATGACTTTCAAAAATATTTTCGGCGATCTTCGACGTCGCAATGATAGCCAAAGGCTGAATGTATCCGCAGAAAATGATAACATCTCCATAGCGGAACAAATAAGATGAATCGATCTTCGATTCTCTGATTTTTAGAAAAAATAGCAATTTCGATTTTCAATCGCAATTTCGAATTTCAGTTCTTCGATTTTCCATTTTTTGATTTTTCAGAGGAAAAGTATATTCTACAGAGGTTACCTCAATCTTCCTTGATTTCAAGTCGGATTTTCAGAAGAAATTCCTCAGCTCCTTCGCAATTTCGATTTTTCAGAATTTTCAGAATTTTCAGAAGAAACTCCTTCGTTTTCTCGATCTCCCCCTTCGATTTGAATCAATCGCTTAATATCAATCGATTAACAACAGTTTCAGTTTCTTCGATTTCGATTTTCTGATTTTCAGTCGAAAATCGCGATTTCAATTTCAGGCATCGCGATTTCGATTTCGGTTTTCAATCTCCTTCTTCGATCTCTTCTCCTCGATAATCCGTTCCTTAATCGCAACTATTTAATCGATTAAGAACAATTTCATCACATTGATATTGCAGATTTCAGAATCTTCAACGTTTTGATTTTCTGATTTTTCTTCGATGATTGCGTGATACGAAGGTCCTACGAATCGGTAGGCTCTGATACCATGTTAAGATTACAGATTGGATTAACAATTATATAATCTGTGTTCGATCGAGAGGAATTGAGCGAGAAGAAGGCTCTGTGAAAGCACGAGAATGAAGAACGAGAGATATGTTTTGGAGCTCAAATGAGAGCTTTCTATGAACCTTTCCTTATTATGAAAAGATTAATCTAATTACAAGAGATATGTGGTATATTTATAATAGCCCTAATAATGTCCTAACAAAATATCTAATCAACCTTAATCAAAATATCTAATTAGAAAAATATTTAATTAGCTTGTATATCTCAACATCCATTATTAATTTATTATTATGAATGCCGCAAAAGTGGTACGGTACTGAAATTATTTAATATCAAACAACAAAATCTTTTCAAATGTTGAGAAGTGCAGAAACTTTAAAGAGAATAATGCATTATCATCTGAATGTCATATGTCAGCTGTGTTTTTTATTTAATATATTACAATTGTTATACTTCAACAACTTTTTATTTTCGATTCCGTTGATATTACTCTGAATCGGTGGCACATTGGAATTGCGTGGGACTGCTAATCTCATTGAGGTTGTGGAAACTGAAATCCACTTACTGGAAGTGTTGGAATTTTTTGAAGCCTGAGGTGTTCTATCAAGCACTATTTTCTTCTGAATTTGATGCTCTATTAAAAACTACTTCAAACTTTGGACAGTTGATTGATGTGTGAATGAAATTTCTGAATCCAAACAGAGTGCTACATTTTCCTGTTGAATAGTATGGGGCTACAAAACATGAATTATTTAAGAATAGTTCAGGAATAAAGTACTCCTGTGTATGTTCAATTTATGTCCCTTATTCAATCACCGGGCCCGTGCGACGCACAGGGCCCCGAAAAATAAAAATTTTAGGGTCTTTTTTTTCATTTTTATTAAGTAGTATTAATTAAAATTTACTGTAAATGTCTATAATTCACAGGTCTTAAGCCCAATTAAGGGTCCACTTTTAGTAATTAAAACAAGACCCCAAAATATTTGAGAGGACCCTGTTCAACGACTTTACTCTTTATAACTTAGATATGTCACTTTCAAGTTTCGTCTTCTTTAAGCTTGGAATTAAACCAGTTGAAATGTTTAGGTAATGGTTTCTTTATTTGTGGACTTTTATTTTTACTACATGGTTGGAACTAATAGGCTTTGTATATTCATCTTCACAGGTGAATAATTCAAGACGAACTTGATCCTTACCAAGCTCTTTGTCTTTGATAGAAAATATAAAACATAGATCTCAGGTGGATTTTGCATCATAGTTGAGCTTACAACTTGGAGAAGCCTCTATTCTAAACGTTCTTATGGGTTTTCTCATTTCATTCTCTTCTCTTTATTTTAAGATTTTTTATTCTTCCTATCCATTATTAGATGTTTTTTATACTTGCCAAACATCACTTGTTGCAGCTCTTGCCAGAATAATAACTTAGGTCAGCAGCTTCTATATTTTATCCCTTCAGTTAATGTTTGTCTGCTGCCTTTATTTGTGGATTCTAGACATCTCTTCTTTATTTAGTCATCTCCTTAACTCAAGTCCTCCATTATCCATCAACTAAATAAAATATGCTTATACAAAGACTTCATCCAACCAAATAATAAGACAGATTATAAAATATGTCATTAATTTTGTCACTATAGAAAAATAATACGTAATGACATATATTAGCAGCTAGTTTAATTAAATATGGAGCAAAAGCCCTAATCACATCATGCACCCAATTACAGTAAAATAAGACGTATATATGCTCAATTTTTCTTCAGTCATGATTAAGAAATAGTTGAATTTGGACTACGTACGTCATAGTTAAAGATGCTTATGTCAATGGTTGGCATGTTGTAGTTGAATAATCCAGCCAAAGTATATTCATGGGGTCACCTAAAACTTTATGTTCTGGAAGTAAACTGAACTCTTATTTCCTTTGTACCTTTCTTCTTTCTTCTTTTTTGTGTTTTTATCAGAAAGGTAATACAATATCTTTTGGACTCGTTTGGTACGTGACAGTGCACTGTACTAATTTTGTTGGACTGAACTATATTGTATTGGACTGGACTGTATTAATATATAATGAACGGTATTAGACTATTAATATATTTTTTATAAAATCCAAATACTAAAACGCTCACTAAACGTCAGATTAGTTTTTATCCAAGATCAAATTTAATACAAATGCATCAAACGTGTCCTTCGTAGTAAGCAACACTAAAATTGTGATGACTATGTAAAGATTATCTTCTCAACTATAATTGTGATGACTGTATAGAGATCACATAAAAATTCTAAATATCTTCACAATTATGTAATATATTAATTAAAATTCTACTACCCTATCAACTTTAATGATATCCATTGTTATGCCAAATGTTAATTAGATATTATTTAAACTTTATATGGAAATTGAAGTTTCTTCTATAAATGGCCAATCATCTTCAGGGAACGTTCTTGATTTTAGAGAAATGGCCAGAAGAGAGCAGCTAAACTGGTTGCCAGAAAACTAGTTATGAGCTTATGAAATCTCATCCTGTAACATACTTTTTCTACTAGTTTTTAGCTTCTTGAGATGTAGTTACTGCTTTAATGTGTGACATTATGGATGAGTGTGTTGGATGACCTGACACAATATACCTTTGTTGTTTTTCCTGGTGTAAGTACAAATATGACACAGTGCATACGTTTTCTTTTTCTTTTTCCTAGTATCTTAATATTATTGTGTTTACTTCGTAGCCCGTAGGTGGAGCAAAAGAACAAAGAGAAGATGAAAGCAGTGAAGACCTACCTAAGAGTATTTGTCAATAGTTGCTAGACCTTCATATATTTGAATTTTTAAAAAGATTATATATGCTAATTCTTGATTTATCGAATAATATTGTAAATTTTGTTTTATATATAAATAAAATTAGATGAATATACTTGTTATGATTTGGTTGATGAGTAGTTTTCTTTTGTGTTTATGTAAATTTCAATGTATCATATTTTTGTATATTGGCAAAAAAATTGTTTACAACTAAATAAAAGGTTGTATTGCTTTATTAAACCGTGGTCATAGATTTGATAAACCGTTGTAACAACCTAAAAAGCGTTTGCAATATAGGTAAGCATAAAAGGAAAACCATTGCATAAAAAGAAAATTGCAGCGGGGACTAAATAACCGTTGCAATCGGTAAGCCTATTGCTTCGGTTAGATAACCGTTGTAATAGATGCCCCTATGGCAACATTTCTTCAGCCGTTGCAATAGACCTATTGCAACGCGACCTATTGTAATGGGTTCCGAAACCGTTGTAGTAGGTCTATTTCTACAGTTTTGTATCTTTTGCAACAATTTAAGTCTATTTTCTAGTAGTATCCGCGGTTAGTCTTTTCAATCAGGATTATGTCATCCGCTAATAATATACATAATGGAATTGTAACGTCGCTTAATTTTGGATGATAATTTGAGTACGCAAATTAAGAAAATAGATCCGAGCGTTGGGAATTTTTTGTTATATTTACATATGTTAATAAGGAAATTAGTATACAATGAATGCGATTCCAAAATAATTTTGGATATAACAAGTGTGACGATAGAGATTAATAATAATAATTGTATATTTCCAAAAGAGGTGATGAACTAATGTCATATTACAAATTATGACATTAAGTATACGACGGTTTTATGAGTTTTTAATATTTAAATAAAGTGAGATCTAAAATTAATTATGTGTATAATTGATAAATTATACGGAGGCAAGTGACGGTCATGTTGAGCGCAGGTGGCGTTAAGGGAGGAAAAAAAATCGTATGAGTCAATAGCCCCTTAAGAGTCTAGTGACACGTGAAAAAGGGCATTCATTACTCTGTATAATGGAACTAACGTTCCAGCAAATCATTTGTCCATAAAAAACAAATAACACTTGAATTGCTTTTCTCTCTTTGAGAATTCAATTAAGAATCATTTAAGACCAAAACAGTGGAGGGAGGTTTTCTTTTTCAGATTGTGCAGCAATTCGTGGATACACTCTTAGCAAGTATAGACAGTAACACTTGGCAAAACGTGAGCATTAATATAAGTTTAATACCTAGGCATGTGAAGGCAAAATATTTATTTCTTTTGGCATGTTCCATGAAATGAAATATGTTCCATAAAATGAAATATAACCTTGGTATTGTTCCAAAATTAATTCTACTCCTAGAAGTTAAGAATAATCATGTTATTGATTCTTATGCTGAAAGCATGTCTAAATTGTTTCTAAGATCTTAAAGAGGCATATAAAAAAGATGATAATGAGATTCACAGTGTCATCAAATATAATATGTCATCCGTTGAAATTGGAACATGGTATTACCATTCATACATTTCATTTGCATATTACCCTGGATCATTTATGCTATGCATATTACTATCTGGTAAATAGTATATATATATGTAGGGGGTATGGAGAAAGAGGGAAAGACGTTATTTACGCACACCAAAGACTAACATCTGCATCACGAAAACGACGTCATCTTCGTCCGAAAACGACGAACATCTGCATCATGTCTGAAAACGACGTCATCTTTGTAACTGGTACAGATTATCACAAAAGAGCCCTAAGAGGCCAACATTGAAGCCAACATGGCTTATATGATATAATCGAAATTCTGTGTGACGGTCATGGGAAGTAGGATTTTAGTACTACCAAAAGCCTGTGTGGCGGTTATCGGAAAGTAGGATTCCAATATAACCGAAAGCCTGTGTGGCGGTTATGGGAAATAGATAGTATAACGCATTTGCATCATGCATGACAGTTATGTATATTATACCCACAGAGGCTGTTATGAAGATAAAGATGCATGTATGGCCATCGGTATACTGCACTGGTATTGCATAACATTTAGACACATGTATTAGGACTCTCAGAGGTATGTACTGTTGGTCAGTGTTTCTGTTTCAAATTATGATATATCTTGACTATGTTATTTCTTATGCCTGACATACTTAGTACATCAGTCGTACTGACGTTCCTTTTGTTGGGGACGCTACGTTTCATGCCAGCAGGTTCACACAGGCTGGACGATGGTCCACGTGAATAGATTGCAGATTTCAACAGACGTTTGGAAGCACTCCTCTCTTTTCAGAGTGTCGGTGTAACTTTGATATGTTACATTTTTGCATGTCTATATGGGTATGGCGGGGCCTTGTCTCGACCTATTGATGTTGTACACTCTTTAGAGGTTTGTAGACATGTGTCCTGTGTATAGTAGTTTTGTATGGCCCTGTCGGCCATGACATGAGTATGTATATATGTATAAGTTCAATTTTTTGGTTAAAAGCTTTCATAACCTTTTCGTCTTAGTTCGTATTTATTTATGGTTAGGTGTTGATTGAGTTGATTAGTGGTACCCGGCAGTAGATCCGGTGCCCGCCGCCTCCGCTCGGGTCGTGATAGAATCTCACCTGAAGTTGTCGTGTCAACCCATCCATTACGAGGCCAATAAAATGGGCTAAGAGTCAATTCATGGTGCAACTCTATCACAACGGAGAAATGCTCCGAGTCTCCTCTCACTGTCCTTATCCTGGTCTTGGCTCCATCATACATGTCCTTTATCACCTTAAGATATGCTACATGTACACCTATAGACTCCAAAGATCTCCATCGAATCTCTCTTCACATTTTATCATAAGTTTTTTCTAGTTCGATTAATACCATGTGTAAATCCTTTTTCCTTTTCCTATATTTCTCTACATGTCATGAATTATGTAGTTGAGCGCCCCGACATAAATCAATCGTTGTCTAAAATATGCACTCTTTCCTCACCCTCATCTCCACCACTCTTTCCCACACTTTCATAGTGTGATTTATTAGCTTGATCCTCTATAATTGTGGAAACTTTGAATTTCTCCCTTGTTCTTGTACAACAAAATTATTGTACTTTATCTCCATTCTTCGGGCATCTTCACCGTCTTAAAATAATATTAAATAACCTGACTGCACTTTTTGCGCTCTTTCAGAATTCTCCAGAATCTCGTCAGGCCTAGTCGCTTATGAAACTAAATATCAAAGTTGATAGCATATATGAATGACATTTATTCTTAACAACAATCTCAACTTAAAATGGCTATGCAGAGTATTCAAAGAATTACTAAAAAATTTCGTTGAACATTTCTAAAACCTAAGGGGTGAGATGAGTTTTTAGAATTCTTGAAGAAAAATATTTAGCAAGTTACCAAAAAATTTCTCGAACGTTTCTAAAACCTAAGGGTGAGATGTGTTTTAGAATTCTTGCACACAAATGTTTAGCAAGTTACTAAAATTTTTCTTGAACGTTTCTAAAACCTAAGGGGTGAGATGTGTTTTTAGAATTTTTGAAGAAAATGTTTAGCAAGTTCTTAAAACTTTTCTCAAACGTTTCTAAAACCCAAGGGGTGATATGTGTTTTTAGAATTCTTGAAGAAAAATGTTTAGCAAGTTATCAAACCCAATATTTTCTCGAACGCTTTGTAAAACTTAAGGGTGAGATGTGTTTTAGAATTCTTGAAGAAAAATGTTTAGCAAGTTACCAAACCAAAATATTTTCTAACGTTTGTAAAACCTAAGGGTGAATTTTTGAAGAAATATGTTTAGCAATTTTTAAGAATTTTCTTGAATGTTTCTAAAACCTAAGGGGTGAGATGTGTTTTTAGAATTCTTGAAGAAAAGTGTTTAGCAAGTTACCAAACCAAATATTTTCTCGGAACTTTTGTAAAACCTAAGGGGTGAGATGTGTTTTTAGAATTTTTGAAGAAATATGTTTAGCAATTTTTTAAGAATTTTCTTGAATGTTTCTAAAACCTAAGGGGTGAGATGTGTTTTTAGAATTCTTGAAGAAATATGTTTAGCAATTTTTTAAGAATTTTCTTGAATGTTTCTAAAACCTAAGGGGTGAGATGTGTTTTTAGAATTCTTGAAGAAAAATGTTTAGCAAGTTAACAAACCAAATATTTTCTCGGAACTTTTGTAAAACCTAAGGGGTGAGATGTGTTTTTAGAATTTTTGAAGAAATATGTTTAGCAATTTTTTAAGAATTTTCTTGAATGTTTCTAAAACCTAAGGGGTGAGATGTGTTTTTAGAATTCTTGAAGAAATATGTTTAGCAATTTTTTAAGAATTTTCTTGAATGTTTCTAAAACCTAAGGGGTGAGATGTGTTTTTAGAATTCTTGAAGAAAAATGTTTAGCAAGTTACCAAACCAAATATTTTCTGAACTTTTGTAAAACCTAAGGGTGAGATGTGTTTTAGAATTTTTGAAGAAATATGTTTAGCAATTTTTAAGAATTTTCTTGAATGTTTCTAAAACCTAAGGGTGAGATGTGTTTTAGAATTCTTGAAGAAATATGTTTAGCAATTTTTAAGAATTTTCTTGAATGTTTCTAAAACCTAAGGGTGAGATGTGTTTTAGAATTCTTGAAGAAATATGTTTAGCAATTTTTAAGAATTTTCTTGAATGTTTCTAAAACCTAAGGGTGAGATGTGTTTTTAGAATTCTTGAAGAAAAATGTTTAGCAAGTTACCAAACCAAATATTTTCTAACTTTTGTAAAACCTAAGGGTGAGATGTGTTTTTAGAATTTTGAAGAAATATGTTTAGCAATTTTTAAGAATTTTCTTGAATGTTTCTAAAACCTAAGGGTGAGATGTGTTTTAGAATTCTTGAAGAAATATGTTTAGCAATTTTTAAGAATTTTCTTGAATGTTTCTAAAACCTAAGGGGTGAGATGTGTTTTAGAATTCTTGAAGAAAATGTTTAGCAAGTTACCAAACCAAATATTTTCTGAACTTTGTAAAACCTAAGGGTGAGATGTGTTTTTAGAATTTTTGAAGAAATATGTTTAGCAATTTTTAAGAATTTTCTTGAATGTTTCTAAAACCTAAGGGTGAGATGTGTTTTTAGAATTCTTGAAGAAATATGTTTAGCAATTTTTTAAGAATTTTCTTGAATGTTTCTAAAACCTAAGGGGTGAGATGTGTTTTTAGAATTCTTGAAGAAATATGTTTAGCAATTTTTTAAGAATTTTCTTGAATGTTTCTAAAACCTAAGGGGTGAGATGTGTTTTTAGAATTCTTGAAGAAAAATGTTTAGCAAGTTACCAAACCAAATATTTTCTCGGAACTTTTGTAAAACCTAAGGGGTGAGATGTGTTTTTAGAATTTTTGAAGAAATATGTTTAGCAATTTTTTAAGAATTTTCTTGAATGTTTCTAAAACCTAAGGGGTGAGATGTGTTTTTAGAATTCTTGAAGAAATATGTTTAGCAATTTTTTAAGAATTTTCTTGAATGTTTCTAAAACCTAAGGGGTGAGATGTGTTTTTAGAATTCTTGAAGAAAAATGTTTAGCAAGTTACCAAACCAAATATTTTCTCGGAACTTTTGTAAAACCTAAGGGGTGAGATGTGTTTTTAGAATTTTTGAAGAAATATGTTTAGCAATTTTTTAAGAATTTTCTTGAATGTTTCTAAAACCTAAGGGGTGAGATGTGTTTTTAGAATTTTTGAAGAAAATGTTTAGCAAGTTCTTAAAACTTTTCTCAAACGTTTCTAAAACCCAAGGGGTAATATGTGTTTTTAGAATTCTTGAAGAAAAATGTTTAGCAAGTTACCAAATATTTTCTCGATTTAGCAAGTTAACAAAAATATCTTTGAACGTCTCGAAAACCTAGGGGGCGAGATGACCTTTTAGAATTCTTGAAGAAAAGTGTTTAGCAAATTCATAATAACTCTCTGTACAGGTTGCCCCTTTCTCTTGGCCAAACTTGATAATTGATTTAATTTTGGGAGTGGTAACAAAATGAGACTTTTCAGAAAATAATAAAATCAACAAATAAACTAAAAAGCCTGTAAAAGATCAGTTGTTACCCAATCCATTAACTTTAAATTATTCAAATAAGATATATTTATATTACTAGTCAATGAAATGTCATTAGAATCTGACCAGATTCTTTTTTTGCTTAAATCACCTTGTCATGAAAAATTGGCCAATAATTTTAAAGTCAAGAATCAGCGTGTGGGTTACCCGCAGGAGCAGCAGAGTTGGTAGCAAGAGAATGATGACCGGGGCCAGGTCACGAGTTCGATCCTCGCATAAATCTTCTTGGTTGAGTACACATGGCTTGCTAAGTGTGTTTACATGGTCGACGTGGTTTGCGTGCCATCTGCGTCGGTCGGTTTACCTGGCGCACTCGAAAAGAAGTAGCGGTGCCGCGTTCCTTCACAACAAAAAGAATCAGCGTGTGGGTTATGCCTAGCCAATGGAAATAAAACGAAAATTATATAAAAAAAGAAAATGGAATCAGCCTCCTTTTGGTCTACTGCATTTTATGGGATATCTAGAAGCTAATATGTGTTCTGGAAATTTTACCGTTGCGAAGCGCCTCAGCCCTTGTCATTAAGCGCCTCGGCCCTTAACCCGACGCGACGGTTCTTTCCATGAGGCGCCGCGACCCTAATTCATCCAAAATTTCCAGTGACTTACTGGAAATCTTGCGCCGCGACACTTCCATCAGGCGTCACGACTCTTAGCACGAGAAATTTTCCCTGCTCACTGTAATTGATGCGACGCATCCCTAATTCCAGGCGCCCCGACTCTTAGGTCAAAATTTCACAAATTTAATTTAATCACTTGTTTATTCTACATCACATATAAGTTCCTACAATACCCCACATTTTCTATTCACACATCTAACAATACACCACATGTGGATAGAAAATAAGATAAAGAGGAACTTATCGTCACTTTTGTCAAACGCGATATGACATGCATCAGAAACAGTGTCTTTTGGACTTGAACCGTTCGTAGTGAATACCTATCGGATCTACTTGTGAAGTAGTGAACAAAATGTCTTGAACTATTCACGTTTTGTAGTAAATCGAGACAACAAGCATCACACACATCATATCAACACATTTCAATTCTTACGGTTGTGTTCTTTTCGGTCATGAACAACTCCTTCTTCATGAGAATTTTTAGAGAACGTAGCCATGTCGGTTCTCCCAGATGCGACCCCACATCAATCTCATATAGGTAATACCAAACAAGAATAGTCCGTACTATCACACCATAAAGGCTTTTGAGTATTATTAAGAATAATATATTCATCCCTTTAAAAATCAGCTGATTAACACACTTAGTACATCATAGGAATGAGCATATGTGTTTTATGCTCATGAGTCTTCCCCAACTAGTTTTCCTAATGGACATAAACCATGGGATCTCCAATTATGATAAGTTAGGTTTCCACCAGTTAACGACTCATTGTATTGGCTTTAAGCCCATTCCCATTGATGTAAATACGACTTGCTCTCTACTAAGACCTTTTGTCAAAGAATCCGCTATATTGTCCTTTGTCTTTACATAATCAATGGAAATAATTCCATTCTTCAGCAAGCTTCGTATTGTATTATGACGTCGTGTCTTGACTTGCCATTGTATATTTGATCTTTGCCCTCGTTAGGGAAACCATATTATCATAATGTATGCAAATGGCTGTCACAGGCTTTGTCCACAACGGAATACCTTCTAGGAAGTTTCTTAGCCATTCTGCCTCTTCGGCATCTTTGTCTAATGCTACAAACTCTGCTTCTATAGTTGATCACATATTTACCATTTGCTTTGATGATTTCCAAGATACCGACGCTCCACCAAGTGTAAATACATACCCACTTGTTGACTTACTTTCTGACTGGTTGGAAATCCAATTAGCATCACAATATCCTTCTAACACGGGAAGATATTTTGTATAGTGCAACCCATAGTTCATTGTATGCTTTAGATATCGTAGTGCCCTTATTAGCGTCACCCAATGATCATTTCCAAGATTATGTGAGTAACGACTAAGTCGACTCACTGTATATGCTAAATCCGATCTCGTACAATTCATTATGTACATCAAGATTCCAAGAACGTGTGTATACTCCAATTGAGACACACTATCACCTTCATTCTTCTTAAGGTGACTAGCGGGATCAAATGGGGTAGCAACCGGTCTATCATCATAGTGTCCAAATTTTCTAAGGATCTTCTCAATATAATGGGATTGAGTTAGTATATAACCCTCATAATTTCTTTGAATTCTAATACCAAGAATGACATTCGCTATTCTCATATCTTTCATATCGAAAGAGACATGCAACATCTTCTTAGTTTGGTTAATTACATCCTTATCCGTTCCCATAATTAGCATATCATCCACATATAAACATATAATGACACATGCATTCTTACATTCCTAAATGTAGACTCATTTGTCACATTCATTAATTTGAAAATCATTTGATAATATTGTATTATCAAACTTTTCATGTCATTGTTAACGAACTAGTTTAAGTCAATATAAAGACTTAATCAATTTACAGACTTTCTTATCTTGACCTTTAATAACAAACCCTTCGGGTTGTTCCATGTATATTTCTTCATCTAGATCACCATTCAAGAATGCAGTCTTCACATACATTTGATGTATTTCCAAATTGTGAATCGCCTTTATAACAATTAATGTCCTTATTGACATAATTCTAGACACTGGCGAGTAGGTATCGAAGAAATCTACACCTTTCTTTTGTCGAAATCCTTTGGCTACTATACGAGCTTTGTATTTCTCTATAGTACCATCTGTCCTTAATTTCGCTTAAAATCCATTTATGGCCTATTGATTTTTGTCCCGGAGGGAGATCAACCAATATCTATGTATTATTTTGTACAATGGATTCTACCTCACTTTAGATAGCCTCCTTCCAATAAGGTGCTTCGGATGAATCCATAAAAACCCTATATGTTTGAGGTTCTCCTTCAACGGAAAAGGTCATAAAATCCGGTCCAAAATCTTTAGCGATTTTTCCACGTTTAATTCTCCTTGGTTCAGAATTTTCTTCTTGAACCGATGAAGTAAGATTATCATCATTTTTGTTTGACTCATTTTGAGGCAGTGTCCTCTTCCTATGATTATGAACACTTTTATCATTGTAGTTGTAAGGAAAAATATCATCAAAAAATTCTGCTTCAGCAGATTTCATAAGTGTGGTTTTGTGAATACATTCAACATCGGAATGATACACAAAAAACTTATACGCTGCACTATTATTGGCATGACCAATATATATGCAATCCACCGTTTTTTATCCAAGTTTAGTTTTCTTTGGTAAAGGAACTTGAACTTTCGCTAGACAACCCCACACTTTCATCCTTTTGAAAGTAGGCTATCTTTCTTTCCATAATTCATAGGGAGATTGATCACATTTTTTTGAGAAATTTTATTTAAAATCTTATTTGCAGTAATTAATGTCTCACCCCATAGACTAAGAGGTGCCCCTGAACTAATCAACATAAAATCTATTATATTTTTCAATGTTCTATTCTTACGTTCGGCAACTCAATTTTGTTTTGGACTGTATGGCGCAGTGGTTTGATGGACTATACCATGAGTAGAACATAATTCTTTGAACTCATTCGATTGATATTCACCACATCTGTCTGACCTTAGAATCTTAATTCTTTTGTCAAGTTGGTTTTCCACTTCCACTTTGTATGTTTTAAACATGTTTAAAGCCTCATCTTTGGTATGTATTAAGTATACATAACAAAATTTAATGCAATCATCGATAAATGATATGTAATAATTCTTTCCTCCACGCGAAGGGGTTGCTTGTTAATCACACAAATCACTATGAATTAAACAAGCACGTCATTTGATTTCACAACAGATTTATGAGGATGACTTGCATATTTTGACTCTATGCAAACCCCACATTTAATCATTTTGTTCATCGAAAATTTTGGCAACATACCTATCTTTACCATTCTTTGTAAGGAACGATAATTAATATGGCCTAATCGAGAATGCCATAAAGAAGAGGAATCAACCATATATATAGAAGCAGAGCTAGCGCCTGCATTTTCATTAATAATGACAACTACCTGAGTAGGTACAATACTTAGTTTGAAGAGCCTCTCACTGAAGTAATCATTTCCTACATACATCCTACCTTTGGAGAGTACAAATTTGTCAGACAATATTACAATTTTAAAGCCTTTGTTACTAAGAACAGACCCAAAAATTAAGTTCTTACAAATTTCGGCACGCAACATATTTGTGAGCACAAGATCTTTCCTAAGTGAGCCTCAATGTCACCTTCCCTTTCCCTTCTACCTTTACAGCAGCAGCATTTCGCATGAACAGTGATTCTCCATCCTTGATGGCTTGGTAAGATGAAAAGATGTCCTTTTTGGAACATACGTGCATTGTAGCAGCTGTGTCCATACACCAATCGATTGAATTAGTAACCAGATTTGCTTGAGCAGACACAACCCTAATGAATTGGTTCTTTGTTTCTGTCCGGTTGGTTTGGTTGACATTACTCGAACCTCCAACGCCACCATCTTGACTCTTGCGAAAGCGACAATCTTTTTTCGTGGTTGTGGTTTCTAGAATGCATTGGTCCTTTGTGGGGATAGTGCTCATCCTTACATAAAAGATGGCTTGGCACCAGCAAATTTGCCTTTGTCTTTCTGCTTGGTCTTGTAAGCATTGACTTATACCATGTTGGCATTAGGCTCCAATGAAACAGCATCAACCCTTTTATTCTTCCGGTTGTCCTCTTGAACACGAATTTTCAGAACCAGTTGCTCAAAACTCATGTCCTCCGTTAGATGCTTCAAATAAACCTTAAAATCCTTCCAAGAAAGAGATAATTTTTTTAATAATAGCACCAACAAGGAAATATTGGTTAAGACTCATACCTTCAACCTCTAGTTCATGAACAATGACTTGGAGTTCCTTCACTTGCTTGATAACATGCTTTGCATCGCTCATCTTGAAGTTTAAGAACTTGCCATCGACGAACTTCTTCTAACAAACAACCTCAGTTTTGTACTTGTTCTCCAATGACTGCCATAACTCACGTGCTGATCCGAACGTGGAGTATATATATCATAGAGAGTATCGTCCTAGGCATTGAGAATGTAGTTCTTACAAAGAAACTCTTGGCTCCACCAAGTCTCAATAGCCTTCAGCCTTTCAGCTCTCTCCGCATCATTAGGAGCATTCTCCTATTCTCCTTCCGGCAATGTCGTTGGAGCCTCAGCAGTCAATATTTGCCACATGAAGAGTGGTTAAATAAAACAACATATTTTATTGCCAGCGTTTGAAATCAGAACCCTTAAATTTCTCGGGTTTCTCCACATGGGTTTTCACCATTGATGATCCAGATTGGTCCATATTTACAAATCAGGAAAAAGTATTCTCTGAAAAATTTGCAAACTCAACAAATAATAAAATGAATTTTTCTGAGAATTTTTGTCTTAGATAGTTAGTGCCAATCTAGACTCACAATGAACAAACACAATAATATTAAAGTAATTCAACTTTAAATCAACAACAATAAGTACAACAAATACTTAAACACATACTAACTTGGTGTAGATAAAAGCCTGTTTGATGCAGTGTCCCAAGACAAAAATTCGTCCCCACTTGTGCTGTAGTTCTACGGATGTATGCCTTCAGAATACAACTATCTAAGTGAGAGTTCTAGTACAAGAACTTCACTTCTGGCGAATTTACTATAAGTGTTTTTTCTGAAATATTCTTGTGGGAAGAAGATGAAGATTAAACAACAATATTAGATCATTAATTGTGTTTAATGATTGATTGTTTTGTGTATTGTGTTGTGTTGTATATTCTCTCTTCCAACAAGTGATCAACATGCTTTTATAGCATTAATTTTCGTCCATGCCAGCTTTCCACTCCAAAAGTTGTCCCTAGTGAAGAGATACAACTTTTGGACATTCTGGAAATTTTACCATTGCGAAGCGCCTCGGACCTTGGCATTAAGCGCCTCGACCCTTGACCCGGCACCGCGGCCCTTTCCATGAGGCGCCGCGAGCCTAATTCATCTAGAATATCCAGCGACTTACTGAAATCTTGCGCCGCGGCCCCTCCATCAGGCGCCGCGACTCTTAGGAAGGGAAATTTTCCCTGCTCACTGGAATTGATGCGACGCGACCCTAATTCCAGGCGCCGCGGTTTTTAGGCCAAAATTTCACAAATTTAATTTAATCACTTGTTTCTTCTTCATCACATACAAGTTCCTACAATACCCCACATTTTCTATTCACACATCTAACAATATCCCACATGTGGATAGAAAATAAGATATAGAGGAACTTATCGTTATTTCTGTTAAACGCGATACGTCATGCATCAGAAACGGTGTCTTTTGGACTTGAACCGTTCGTAGTGAATACCTATCGGATCTACTTGTAAAGTAGTGAACGAAATATCTTGAACTATTCACGTTTTGTAGTAAACCAAGACAACAAGTATCACACACATCATATCAACATATTTCAATTCTTACGGTTGTGTTCTTTTCGGTCATGAACAACTCCTTCTTCATGAGAATTTGTAGAGAACGTAGCCATATCGGTTCTCCCAGATGCGACCCCACGTCAATTTCATATAGGTTATACCAAACAAGAATAGTCCGTACTATCCCACCATAAAGGCTTTTGAGTATTATTAAGAATAACACATATTCATCCCTTAAAACATCAACGAATTAACACACTTAGTACACCATATGAATGAACATATGTGTGTTTTATGCTCCTTGAGACTTCCCCAGCTAGTTTTCCTATTGAACCTAAACCATGGGATCTCCAATTATGATAGGTTAGGTTTCCACCAGTTACGACTCATTGTAGTGGCTTTAAGTCAATTCCCCTCGATGTAAATACGACTTGCTCTCTTGTAAGGCCTTTTGTCAAAGGATCCGCTATATTTTCTTTGTCTTTACATAATCGATGGAAATAATTCAATTCTTCAACAAGATTCGTATTGTATTATGACGCCTTTATATGTCTTGAATTGCCATTATATATTTGATTATTTTCCTCGTCAGAAAGAATACCATTACAATGTATGCAAAAAGGTGTCACAGGCTTTGTCCACAATGAATACCTTCTAGGAAGTTTCTTAGCCATTCGCCTCTTCGACATCTTTGTCTAAGGCTACAAACTCGCTCCATAGTTGATCGCGTATTTACCGTTGCTTTGATGATTTCCAAGATACCGACGCTCCACCAAGTGTAAATACATACCCACTTGTGGACTTATTTTCTGGCTGGTTGGAAATCCAATTAGCATCACAATATTCATCTAACACGGAAAGATATTTTGTATAATGTAACCCATAGTTCATTGTATGCTTTAGATATCGTAGTGCCCTTATTAGCGTCACCCAATGATCATTTCCAAGATTATGTGAGTATCGACTAAGCCGCCTCACTGTATATGCTAAATTCGGTCTCGTACAATTCATTATGTACATCAAGCTTCAAAGAACGTGCGTATACTCCATTTGAGACACACTATCACATTCATTCTTCTTAAGGTGACTAGCGGGATCAAAGGGGGTAGCAATCGGTCTATCATCATAGTGTCCAAATTTTCTAAGGATCTTCTCAATATAATGGGATTGAGTTAGTATATAACTCTCAGAATTCCTTTGAATTATAATACCAAGAATGACATTCACTATTCTCATATCTTTCATATCGAAAGAGACATGTAACATCTTCTTAGTTTCGTTAATTACATCCTTATCCGTTCCCATAATTAGCATATCATCCACATATAAGCATATAATGACACATGCATTCTTACATTCCTTAATGTAGACACATTTGTCACATTCATTAATTTGAAAATCATATGATAATAGTGTATTATCAAACTTTTCATGCCATTGTTTTGGAGCTAGTTTAAGTCCGTATAAAGACTAATCAATTTACATACTTTCTTCTCTTGACCTTTAATAACAAACCCTTCGGGTTGTTTGATCGGTGTATTTTATATACACCTTTTGAGTCATTTTTAGTTAGTATTTTACTCATTTCATTTATGTTTAGTATAGTATTAGGGTTGTTGTCCTTTCTTTTGTGTCACAGCGGTCAGAAATGGAGAAATGACGAAAATGAGATGAAATTGCACATTAAAAGGGCCAAGAAATGAAACCTAAGAAGTTCCGGGAAATATAGAAGAAATCAGACGAAGACCGGAGGAACAAAGGACGAAGAAACGAAAAATCCGGAAGAATGCCACCGCGCCGACCAGGCCGTCCGAAGCCTTCGATTTTTCATGGCCGCGCCATCAGATCCGCGCTTGACGCTGGATTTCGAAGTTAGGCGAATTTGACACATTTTCAGAGTCCAAAAAGGATAAATTTTCCTACCTACATATTACTTAACCCTTTTCCATAACTTTTCCTAAATCCTTTACCTAAAAGGATTCCATAACTTTTCCTACCTACATAATCCCTAACCCTTTACCTAAAGGATTCTTGGTCTATAAATAGTCTCTATATCATTAGAAGAATTCATCATTCTACATCCTACATCCCATTCTCCATCCATCATCCTTCATTCCATTCTCTATCCACCATTCCATCTTGTAAATATTCCACAACACAATCTTTGGATGCTGAAGGCTCGAGACTCGTTCTTGAGTATTTTCTTTTCTTTCTTTTTGCTTTGTTTATTTCAGTTCATGTATGAAGATTATATTAGTTCTTAGCGTGACTATGACTAGGAGCTAATTACTTTATTAGAGATTTCCTTGTGATTCACTTGAAACTCTATTCATGAATTAATATATTAGTTTGGTTTCTTCTTCACTTATTTAAGATTTATTCAATAGTTGTTTTGATTGCTTGATAATTAATTGATCACTAGTTATCATCACTTATATGATTTCTAATCGAAAGCCGAAAGGGGAGATTGTGAATATGCTATAGTTGAATAAACATAGGTTAAATCGTGGACGAAAGTACCCCGATACTTGTGTAGCTTAATAGGTTATTGCTCTTAATCCTCCTTTGTAGTCAATCTTGTCACCGAAAGGTAGAAGGGTTCTCCATTGGGGTTGAGTGTTTATATTACCTTAACAGGAGTATAAAACGGTTTAGTTAACCTGCTATCTTAACGTAGAAGAAGAAGTTAGTCTAATTGTATTAAGGATTGAATATAATGGATAGTTGATGATCTTGGAAGCCCTAATTCTCCATCATAACTGATTTAAATCAAAGTATTTTCATAATTAGTTTATTTCCTGCATTATTAGTTTAGAATTCCAATTCAATTGACGTTAACCAAATAGATACCATTGGATAAATAATCGGTACTTGAAAACCAGTCCCTGAGGACGATATTCGGTCTTACCTAGACTATATTACTTGTCACGACACGTGTACTTGCGTAAAGTGTGTGCATAAATCGCGCATTAAGTTTTTGGCGCCGTTGCCGGGGATTGGCGTACTTTCAATATCGATTTATCTATTCTTATTTCTAATTTGGTTGCTCCAAGAACAAGTTTCTAACTTGTTCTGCGAAAGCATCTTTTATAATCTTTTGTTGTTTTTGGTATTTTGCATGTTAAATTTGAAAAAAAAAAAGAAAAAAAAAAAAAAATTCAGGACACATGGACTACTACTATCAGAGACAGTGGAGTCATCAACAACAGCTTAACCCAGGTGTTCAGAGGAGATCTAGATGAGTTGCAGCAGGCATACTCGTGCTCACCATGCCGCACTTTTATGACTGAGACAAGAGTGTCCCTCAGAAATTTGGAGACACAAACAGGGCAACTAATGGATAGGATGAGCAATACACTTCAAGAAAATCTGCCTAGCGACATCATTATGGAAGGTGGTAAGCAAATTGAGGAACTTGAACCACACCCAGCTGTTGAGGAATCTAGCGAGATAGTTGGTGTAGAGAAGGAAACGATTACTGATATCCAATTATTCACCTTTTTGGATTCTTTGGAAATTCTTTTTCATGTACCCATTGCAAAAGTAATACCACCAGCGGTCACTGTTGATCCCCAAATAAGAAGTCCATACCATCAAGGGCACCCCTAGAGTTGAGAGATGTTGGGAATCTTACTGATCCCTACATTATAGAAAGTCTAGAAGACAAGCCTGCCTTGTTTACTTGGGGGATAATCGTATATCTGAGGCCCTTGTTTGAAGCAATTGTTGTAGTTGAAGTGAGACCTGCAACAATAACTATGCGGATTGCAAGCAGTTCGCAGAAGGATCCAATGGGCACTCGTAAAGGTTAATTGCGTCCGGCTAAAAGACGTTAAAGACAACGCTTGTTGGGAGGCAAGCCAATGTTTTTAATTATGTTATTTTAATTTTTGTTTTAGTTGTTTTATTTTGTCTTGAACAGTCTCACGGTCTTGGGTTCTTGTTTTGTATTGTTGGATAACAGGTGGACTGAAAGCTAAATCTGAGGAAAAAGGAGCAAAAACGCTGAAAAAAGGAAAAAGCGATCGCCAGGCGCGACGCCGAATCTCGGTGGCGCGGAACTTCAGATAGCCATATTCCGTGCAAATTCCAGAATTTTTCCTCCCAGACCTCCGTTATGACCGCTGTGTTGTGTCGCAGTTGTCCTAGTTTTTGAGTCTTTGCACACATTGGGAACAATGTGTGATTTAAGTTGGGGATATTTGGTATTTTTGAGTATTTTGTTTGAGTCATAATTTTTTTAAGATCATGCATGCTGTAGTTACTTGAAACGCCTAGTGAAGTAAAGTAGAATAATGTAATGGAATTAGAAGCAACCATCTGAACACTTAGGTTAGATATGCCAAAAATTCATGAAATCGGACTATTTGGGGTATCTTGCTTGATTTGTGCATTGTTAATGATTAAACCTATGTGTCTGCTTGCTTGATATTTGAGGCGAAATAGTTAGAATATGCATGTTAGGGTGATGACTCAGACATTTCTTTGTTAGCCCTTTCTTACCATTCTTTGACTATCCATGACAGTCAAATTATATCCCTAGTCAGCCCCTTTGAGCCTACAAATAAGACCTTTCTTTGACACCCTATAATTCCATATTTGTGCCATAAGTGAAAAAAATTGAGATATTGGAATACAAAGTGTTGAAAAAGAGAAAAAAGAGAGTGAATAATTTTTGATGCACCCCAATGAAAAAGAAATAATAAATAGGCAAAAGCCTAAGTTTGGGGGTGCCGGCTATTCATAATACACTTCATTCTCTCAAAACAAAAGAGGGGAAAGATAGGTATGAAGTGAAAAAGAAAATCAAAAGAAAAGGAAAGAATTTAAAGCAAAAGAGCTTATGGTACGTAAATTGAGCCTAAATGCCTATTTTTACCTACCCCTGCCTAAGCCTACATTACAACCGTGAAAAACCCTGAAGATCTCTAATATGTGTATCCATGATTAGTGGAGAATAGCAAGTAAACATGCCATATGATTTTGAAATTGACATGCATAGTTAGGTATTCTTACTTCCATTGAGCATGATTAAATTGAATTTGCGAAATATCTGACCTGCGTGTTTAGAATGCTAAATATCCATGCTATATGTTCCTACATATTATCCTACTAACCTTCATGCTTTTCTAAGTGACAATTTTGCAGCAAAATGATCAGTGTCTTTGAGTCATTTTATTTTCTTTCGTGTCTTTGTTTATATTTTTGATCTTTGCTCGAGGGCGAGCAAAGGTTATTGTTCCATGTATATTTCTTCATCTAGATCACCATTCAAGAATACAGTCTTCACATCCATTTGATGTATTTCCAAATTGTGAATCGCCGCTATAGCAATTAACATCCTTATTGACGTAATTCTAGACACTGGAGAGAAGGTATCGAAGAAATCTACCTTCCTTTTGTCGAAATCCTTTGGCTACTATACAAGCTTTGTATTTCTCTATAGTACCATCTGGCCTTAATTTCCGCTAAAATCCATTTATGGCCTATTGATTTTTGTCCCGTAGGGAGATCAATCAATATCTATGTATTATTTTGTACAATGGATTCTACCTCACTTTGGATTGAATCCTTCCAATAAGGTGCTTCGGATGATTCCATAATGTTCTATATGTTTGACGTTCTCCTTCAACGGAAAATGTCATAAAGTCCGGTCCAAAATCTTTAGCGATTTTTCCACGTTTACGTCTCCTTGGTTCAGAATTTTCTTCTTGAACCGATGAAGTAAGATTATCATCATTTTTGTTTGACTCATTTTGAGGCAGTGTCCTCCTCCTATGATTATGAACAATTTTATCCTTGTATTTGTAATGAAAAATATCATCAAAAAATTCTGCTTCAGTAGATTCCATAAGTGTGGTTTTGTGAATACCTTTAACATCGGAATGATACACCAAAAACTTATACGATGCACTATTATTGGCATGACCAATATATATGCAATCCACCGTTTTTTATCCAAGTTTAGTTTTCTTTGGTAAAGAAACTTGAACTTTCGCTAGGCAACCCCACACTTTCATCCTTATGAAAGTAGGCAATCTTTCTTTCCATAATTCATAGGGAGATTGATCACTTTTCTTTTGAGGAATTTTATTTAAAATCGTATTTGCAGTAATTAATGTCTCACCCATAGACTAAGAGGTGCCCTCGAACTAATCAACATAAAATCTATCATATTTTTCAATGTTCTATTCATACGTTCGGCAACTCAATTTTGTTTTGGACTGTATGACGCAGTGGTTTGACGAATTATACCATGAGTAGAACATAATTGTTTGAACTCAATCGATTGATATTCACCACATCTGTCTGACCTTATAATCTTAATTCTTTTGTCAAGTTGGTTTTCCACTTCCGCTTTGTATATTTTAAACATGTTCAAAGCCTCATCTTTGGTATGTATTAAGTATACATAGCAAAATTTACTGCAATCATCGATAAATGATATGTAATAATTCTTTCCTCCATGCGAAAGAGTTGTTTGGTATTCACACAAATCACTATGAATTAAACCAAACACTCCATTTGATTTCACAACAGATTTATGAGGATGACTTGCATATTTTGACTATATGAAAACCCCACATTTAGTCATTTTATTCATCGAACATTTTGGCAACATGCCTATCTTTACCATTCTTTGTAAGGAACGATAATTAACATGACCTAATCGAGAATGCCATAAAGAAGATGAATCAACCATATACATAGAAGCGAGCTAGCACTGCATTTTCATTAATAATGACAACTACCCGAGTAGGCACAATACTTAGCTCAAGAGCCTCTCACTGAGGTAACACTTTCCTACATACATCCTACATTTGGTGAGTACAAATTTATCAGACTATATTACAATTTTAAAGCCTTTGTTACTAAGAACAGGCCCAGAAATTAAGTTCTTACAAATTTCAGGCACATGCGACACATTTGTGAGCACAATATCATTCCCGGAAGTGAGCCTCAATGTCACCTTCCCTTTCCCTTCTACCTTTATAGCAGCAGCATTTCCCATGAACAGTGGTTCTCCATCCTTGATGGATTGGTAAGATGAAAACATGTCATTTTTGGAACATACGTGCATTGTAGCACCTGTGTCCATCCACCAATCGGTTGAATTAGTAACCAGATTTGCTTAAGCAGACACAACCCTAATGAATTGGTTCTTTGTTTCAGCCCGATTGGTTTGGTTGACATTACTCGAACCTCCAACACCACCACCTTAACTCTTGCGAAAGTGACAATCTTTTTCCCTTTGCTCAGGTTTTCCACATACCCAACATAGTCCTGGTTATGGTTTCTTGAATGCATTGGTCCTTTGTGGGGCTAGTGCATTCATCCCGGTTACAAAAGATGGCTTGGCACCAACAAATTTTCTTTTGCCTTTCTGAAACTTGGCCTTGGAAGCATTGACTTATACCATGTTGGCATTAGGCTCTAATGAAACAGCATCAACCCTTTCATTCTTTCTGTTGTCCTCTTCAACACGAATTTTCAGAACCAGTTGCTCAAAACTCATTTCTTTCGTTAGATGCTTCAAATAAACCTTAAAATCCTTTCAAGAATGAGGTAATTTTTTAATAATAGCACCAACAAGGAAATATTGGTAAGGCCCATACCCTCAACCTCTAGTTCATGAACAATGACTTGGAGTTCCTCCACTTGCTTGACAACATGCTTTGCATCACTCATCTTGAAGTTTAAGAACTTGCCGACGACGAACTTCTTCGAACAAGCAACCTCAGTTTTGTACTTGTTCTCCAATGACTGCCATAACTCCCGTGCTGATCCGAACGTGGAATATATATCATAGAGAGTATTGTCCAAGGCATTGAGAATGTAGTTCTTACAAGAAACTCTTGGCTCCACCAAGTCTCAATAGCCTTCAGCCTTTCAGCTCTCTCCGCATCATTAGGAGCATTCTCCCCTTCTCCTTTCGGCAATGTCGTTGGAGCCTCAACAGTCAATACATTGCCACATGAAGAGTGGTCAAATATAACAACATCTTTTGTTGCCAGCGTTTAAAATCAGAACCCTTGAATTTTTCGGGTTTCTCCACATGGTTTTCACCATTGATGATCCAGATTGGTCTATATTTACAAATCAGGAAAAAGTATTCTCTAAAAAATTTGCAAACTCAACAAATAAGAAAATAATTTTTTCTGAGAATTTTTGTCTTAGATTGTTAGTGCCAATTTAGACTCATCAATGAATAAACACAATAATGTTAAAGTAATTCAATATAACATTAAATCAGCAACAATAATTACAACAAATACTTAAACACATACTAACTTGGTGTAGATAGAGACCTGCTTGATGCAGTGTCCTAAGATAAAAATTCGTCCCACTTGTGTTGTAGTTCTACGGACGTCTGCCTTGAGGATACAACTATCTAAGTGAGAGTTCTAGCAAAAGAACTTCACTTCTGGCGAATTTACTTTATGTGTTTTTTCAGAAATATTCTTGTGGGAAGAAGATTTTCAATCAAGCAACAATCTTAGATCATTAATTGTGTTTAATGATTGATTGTTATGTGTATTGTGTTGTATATTTTCTCTTCCAACAAGTGATCAACATGCTTTTATAGCATTAAGTTTCATCCATGACAACTTTCCACTCCAAAGTTGTGTCACTAGTGATGAGATGAAACTTTTGGACATTCTAGAAATTTTACCGTTGCGAAGCGCCTCGGCCCTTGGCATTAAGTGCCTTGGCCCTTGACCCGGCGCCGTGGCCTTTGCTATGAGGCGCCGCGGCCCTAATTCATCCAGAATTTCCAGTTACTTACTGGAAATCTTGCGCCGCGGTTCTTAGCACGGGAAATTTTCCCCGCCATCGGAATAGATGTGCCGCGGCCCTAATTCCAGGCGCCGCGACTCTTAAGCCAAAAAATTTCAAATTTAATTTAATCACTTGTTTCTTCTTTATCCCATACAAGTTCCTACAATATGTAGGGTTGACAAATTTAGCACATAAAATATATGATACGCCTACTCGCCCAAATTTGGGAAAAGGAAATGGTGTGGGCACCAACAAAAAGAAAAGACTCAATTTTAAGTTAATGAACCGAAATAGCTCTTAGATCCAAAATAAATACAAGTTTTAGCCTAGTTATCCCAAGGAATTTCTTCCTTTTTGAGCTTCAATGCTTCGCCTAATGCCACCGCCCTTTTCTCTTGTCATTCTGCAGACCTGGCCAAAGACGACAACTCACAACAAGACTCGTCGTCGGCAATGACACCGGTGAGATTTCATTGCTAGAAATAAAATGAAACCTATTACCTTACGCATCAGTTCAGTGTAACTTTGTGCAATTAGATATACTTGTTTTTGAAAAAGTTTTTTTAAGGTGCAAAGTATAAGGGAAAGGTATTATGCAGCTAAACTAGAGAGCATGTTCATTCTCATTATTTGTTATGAGTTGTGCTATCATCTTCTTTGTATCTTCAGATACCGCAATATTTCACACAATAATTAACTTCCATCCAAAGGCATATTCTAATTGTGTAAATAATGTATAGTAACTGTATAATATGTGTATCATTAGTGTGTATATATATTATACAATGATTAAACATTTATCATATATTTATTATACACAAATTATACAACAATGATACCTTTATATACACATACTGAAAGAATACATATTCTATACAACAATGATACAATTTTATACATATGATATATTTTTATACATATACAATAGTGATACATATTCTATACAACAACGATACAATTTTCATACATACGCTAGAATTAGTTTAAAGAAGGCTATCAAATGGAATTATTTTAAAAGGGTAAAAAATGTCTATTAAGCTTCTTGATCCGCCAAGTAATTGTTACACCCCACGATTTTACATACGATCAAACGTATAGTTAATCGCTTTGAGCTCTGACAATTCGAGACCTTTCCCGAGGGTCACATATGACTTATATGAGTAATACAAAGGTATACGGAAGGTTGAAAATTAATTGGATTAAATAAATTACATCTCAGTAAAGTTTGGCAAAGATTAGGAGATACGCTAAGCATTCCGCTCAATGGAAGCCGATCCGCTTCACAAATCAGGCCACAAATCAGAACCCCAAATTTCCCCACCATACTGCCACAATGTGCGATGGGTTTTGCGTCCGCATATAGTGGTATACGATGCATACCATCCGCATATGGGAGGCGGTGGGTAATACTATTTATAGGCTTAAACGGTGACTTCTTCATTTTGCTCCAAATTCGACCCAAATATTTCCCAAACACTATCAAGCTCCTCCTTAGGATTTTTAGGTCATCAAAGATCCATTTCATATCATATTTAAGGCAAATCATCCTTAGATCATCACTAAAAAGCTTAGAAAACTTCATAGAAGCAAGATAAAGTAAGTATCTTCTTGGAGCTTCGAAAGGAGTTTATGGTGCAAGCTTCTTGGTTGATTTAAGGTAAAATATTAGTGTATTGATAGTCTTAAGCTTCTCATAGATTTGTTAAGAATTATGGATAAATAAAACTTGTGATAGTTGAGTTAAAACTCCATGAAAGAATTTTTATGGACATTGGATTGTTATTGCTCAAATCTTGATATGATCATGACTTGTAATTGAAAGATATGGAATTAGAAGTTAAGGATTGTGTTATTGTTGTTATGGTTGTTATGGTTGTTGTTGGTTCTATTGGTATGGTGCTGAAGGGGAATAGATAGCATGGATGATAGACATGAACATGATAGCTAGAGAAGTATGCATACTAGCTTTTCGTCAAATTATTCCAATTAATTGATTCTTAGTTTATTGATTGTATCTTAATACAAAACCTCAGTATGGTGTAGATAATTACTTGTACGGTATCCAGGGGTTCGTGTTACATCGCTGACTAAGTGACACATGTATGTAATGCTATCCCTTTCTTTCAAAAAAATGAAATCCAAAGTCTTTTTCATTTTCGAAAGAAATGTCGAAATTTTCATTATATTCGTATATCGTTATCCCATGTCAGGATTTGTTTCTTATTCTGGTTGCACTCATAGCCGTTGTTGGTTGGTTGCTTGTTTACAATATCATAAACCTCCGAAAAAGTGTATTCCAAAGAATAGTCGTCAAGTCGACCAAAAATCATTTCACAATATCGTCAAAAAGTTCTGAGTTCCGAAGAGGCCTTAAGTTCTATTATTACTACACACACACACACACACACACACACACACACACACACATATATATATATTACTCAGACCACCATTGCGAATAGCTGGTGGGTAGTTGTACATGTATATATACATTATATACACCCCGGGTATAACCGTAGGGCATACACTTATATGTGAATCCATACATACACCTCGGAAATTACCTAAGGGTAGTGACATATTACACACCTCGTGTTACTATAAGTTGAGGACAAAGTATATAATAAGGCCTATAAATAAAGGTTTCATTTTAGTTTCAGAGTTTCATTCTCTGCCCTACGTGGCACTTAGGTTACAAGAGTATCAAATTACTTTTATGCTCTTCTTTACAACTCATACTTTTATATAGCCATTCATGATTTACATGCTAATACATTTCTTTCATACTGACGTCCCTTTCACCAGGGGCACTATATTTCATGCCGCAAGTTCTGATAGAGGCCCTGATAGACCATGTCAGTAGGAGCAATCAAGTTCAGCCATCAGGGGTAAGCTTCGTCCTTTTAGGAGTTACCTTGGTCAGGTGTCTAGTATGTCAAGTATATAGATATGTGCAATATGGGTAGGTCGGGGCCCTGTCCTAGCCATATGATAGTGTAGGTACTCAGAGGCTCAGAGACTTATATAGTATGTACAATATTTGATGCATGGCCTTTTTGGCCTGCCTATATTTGTTGACTTATGTTGCGGCCTTATTGGCCCTGTTTTTGTATATATGTCGGGCTGATCTCCTTTAATTACCATCATAGTTGAGTTTCATCCTTATATTATAGAGTGTGGCCTTGTAGACATTCTTATTGTGTTCTTATTCATGTTACGTTCCAGTATGTCCTCGTCAGCCAAAAGTTTTATTCGCGCAAGAAGCTAATTATCTGAGTGGTACGCTCGAGCCAGTTTAACATTGGGTGCCAACCACACCCCCTAGTTTGGAGTGTAACAAACTTGGTATCAGAGCAGGTCAGTCCTATAAAGTATGTGAGTCGTGTCTAGTAGAGTCTTATTTATAGTGTGTTGTGCACCATACTTACAAATAAGAGGTTGCTGGGAATCTAGGGATAGTTATTGTTCTTTCATTTTATAGATCGTGCTGTAGAGCTGAGTTATATAATTTTGAGTCTAATTTGTGCTCTAATCCCTTTTTCAGTCATGCCAGTTACTACGAGAGATACCACTAGTTATCGAGTCATTGTTGATAGGGGTGAAGATACTATTAATGTCTCGTCTGACAAAGTTGATAGAGTTGAAGCTCAATGAGAGTCACATTCCTACGTTTCACCTATTCTACCCCTATAGAAGGAGATTAGAGGAGGTGCAATGCCTCCAGCTCCTCAGGAAATAGTACCTCCAGTTCCACGAAATCCGGTTACCCCAGTTCCTCAACATGAGTCTTCTAAATAAGTAGTGGCGAGTGCCATGTAGTTATTTGAACAGATAGTAGCTACACAACAACGACAAATAAAGGTTTCTACAAGCGCGGAGTCTTTTGATGGCATCAGAAGTTCTAGGACTCAAGAATTTCTTGGGTTGAGTCTGCCAATATTCATTGGGACACATCCAAATGTGGACCCTCAGAACTTTATTGATCAGATGTTGTGAGTATTGAGGGTTATGCATGCTTCGGAGATGGAGGAACTGGAGTTGGCTTCTTTCAGGTTACAAGATGTGGCTATCTTGTGGTATAAGGCCTGAGAGTGGTCTCGAGGACCAGATGTACCTCCAGTTGTGTGGGAAGGGTTTTTAGAAGCCTTTCTTGATCATTACTTTCCATTAGAAGTACGAGAGGCGAAGGTGGAGCACTTTTTAAACCTCAAATAGAAGGACAAGAGTGTAAGAGAATATAGTATGTAGTTAGATTCTTTGGCTAGGTATGGTCCAAATATTATAGACACAATGAGAGCTCGAGTTCATCAATTTGTAGTAGGTTTGGACCTGCATCTGATTGGGGAATGTATGATAGTTTTGCTGAATAGGAATATAGATATTATTAGAATATAGGCGTATGCTCAGAGTGTCAAGGACCGCAAACATCAGCTTTGATATGATAGAAGTGCAGAGAGGGAATTGACCAAGAGGGTGTATTAGCTAGGTCATTCGGAGAGGCAGTGGGTAGCTCTAGGCAGTAGTTTCCTAGATGTCCACCTCGATTTGCTAATAGTGCTCTATCACAATTTCAGAAGCTTAGATATGACAGGTATTCCCAGTCAAGACTAGGAAAAAGTTCGATAGCTTCTAGTTCTCAGAGGTAAGGAGGTTTGGGGCAAATGAAGCTTTCATTGCCACCATATGGTTAGTATAGTAGAACACACACAGGATAATGTCATCAAGATTCCGATGTGTGTTATTTGTATAGGAGTCCTATTCATTATATGCGTCAGTGTCCAAGAAGAGGTAGAGGTGATATAGCTCAGTCGACGGGATGGACAACAATATCTTCCTCGAGTGCATGCCCATAGAGTGGTAGACTGCAGACCCTAGCATGTAGAGGTAGAGACTGAAGAGGAGCCTCTATTTCAGGCAGTGCTCAGAACCACATCTATGCTTTATCAAGTCTTCGGGATTTGGAGTCATATTCGAATGTTGTCATAGGTATACTATCCGTCTCCATCTATGATGTTTATGCACTGATAGTTCCAGGTTCCAATTTCTCTTATGTTATGCCCTTTGTTTCTAGCAAGTTTGGGTTAGAACTAGAATTGTTGTCTAAGCCATGAAATGGCTACACAGGCTGGTGAGATAATTGTAGCTTGGTGAATTTATACAAAATTGTACTGTGACGGTTTGTAATCACCATACTTTGGCTGATCTAGCCGAGTTACCTATGGTTGAGTTTGATGTTATTATGTACATGGACTGGTTGGATTCTTGTAATGCAAATGTCGATTGCCGAATAAAGGTTATTAAGTTTAATTTTTCAGGCGAGCCAACCCTTGAGTGTAAAGGAAATTCTGCTATGCCTAAAGACAGGTTTATTTCCTACCTGAAGGCAAGAAAGATTATTTCTAGAGGGTATATTTACCATTTGGTGTGGGTCAGAGATGCAGATACAGAGCCTCCGACCCTTTAGTCCATCCTCGTAGTTAATAAATTCCCTGATGTGTATCCAGTCGAACTTCCGGGTATCCTCTTGAAAGGGAGATTGAGTTCTCAATTGATGTGCTCCCTATATCTATTTATCCTTATAGAATGGCTCATGGATCCTACAAAACTGAGAGAATTAAAGGAGTAGTTGAGGGATTTGCTAGTAAAAAGGCTTCATCAGGCCTAGCACTTTGCCATGAGGCCCACTCGTATTGTTTGTTCGTAAGAATGATGGTTTCATGAGGATGTCTATCGATTACATGCAATTGAATAAAGTCACCATCAAGAACAAATATCTACTTTCGAGGATCTACGATCTATTCAATCAATTGCAAGGAGCTAAGTATTTTGTCAAAGATCGACTTAAGATCGGGGTATCACCAACTGAGATTAAAGGAAAAAGATATTTTGAAAACAGTATTTAGGACCAAGTATGGGCATTTTAAGTTTCTAGTGATGTCTTTCAGATTGTCAAATGTACCAACAGAGTTTATGGATTTAATGAACCGAGTCTTCAAACCATTTTTGAATATTTTTGTTATCGTATTCATTGATGATATTTTGGTGTACTCACAGACTGAGGCAGACCTTGTAGACCATCTTTGAGCGGTGTTACAGATTCTCCAAGATCGTAAGATGTACGCCAAGTTTTCTAAGTGTGATTTTTGGTTGAACTCTGTTGCCTTTATGGTCCATATAGTTTTGTCAGAGGGTATCAAAGTGGATAATCAGAAGATTGAGGCTATAAAGAATTGGTTGAGGCTCACAACCCTTACTAAAGTCTGTATTTTCTTGGGTTTAGCAGGATATTACTGGAGATTCGTGGAATGTTTTTCTTCTATCTCCGCACCTTTGACCAAACTTACTTACAAGGAAGCCATTTTTAGTGGTCAGATGCGTATGAGCACAGTTTCCAAGAGCTGAAGAATAGGTTGACATACACATGTCTTAGCTCTTACAGAAGGTATCGATGGGTACGTGGTTTTTTGTAACGCCTCCAAAGTTGGCTTAAGTTGCATTCAGATGCAACATGAAAATGTTATAGCATACGCTTTGAGGCAATTAAGGAAGCTTGAGTTAAACTACTTGACCCATGACATTGAGTTGTCAGTAGTGATCTTTGCCCTAAAAATGTGGCGTCATTATTTATATGGAGTCCATGTTGACATATTTATGGATCATAAGAGTTTACGGTATATTATGGAAAAGGAGTTGAATTTGAGGCAAATGAGATGGCTTGAACTACTAAAGAATTATAGCGTGGATATTTTATACCACCATGGAAAGGAAAACGTCGTAGCAGATTCCTTAAACCATAAGTCTATGGAGAGTTTTAATGGTATTGAAGCCAATAAGTTGGAGATAACCAAGGAATTATGTCGCCTAGCTAGCTTGAATGTATGACTATTTGATACTGACGATGAAGGTGCAGTGGTTCAGAATACAACATAATCGTCTCTAGTAGAAGAGGTGAAGGCAGGATAGTTTGACGATCCTGAGCTAGTCAGATTATGAAGGAAGGGATTCCTTACGTAAGAAGCGATATCGAGCTCGCATGATATGGAGTTCTTATATATCATGGTCGATTATGTGTCCCAAATATAAGAGGTCTCCGAGAGCAAATCACGACCTAAATCCATCAGTTCAGGTATTCCATTCATCATGGCTCGACAAAGATGTACCATGATCTCCGACAAGTTTATTGGTGGAATGATATGAAAAAGGATATCGCATCATTTGTAGGTTAGTGCCCAAATTGTCAACAAGTTTAGATTGCACATCAGAAGCCTGGAGGCTTGATCCAAATATTGAAATCCCGGGTTGGAAGTGGGAAATGATCAATATGGATTTTACCACAGGCTTGCCCTGCTCTTACTAGAAATTTGACTCCATTTGGTTTACCGTGCAGGCTTACGAAATCAACCCATTTCCTACTTGTTCGCACCATTTTTTTGGCTGAAAATTATGCCAAGCTATATATCAAAGAAATAGGTTGAGTGCATGGTGTTACAGTCTTCATTATATCTGACAGGGGTGCTCAGTTTATGGCTAACTTTTGGAGGTTGTTTCAGAAAGGTTTAGGCACCCAAGTAAACTTTAGCATATCATTCCTTCCGCAAACTGACAGCCAAGCTGAACGCATATTCTAGATGTTCGAAGACATGTTGCGAGTTTGTGTATTTGATTCGGTGGTAGCTGGGATGATCATCTATCACTTATCGAGTTTGCTGACAATAATAACTACCATTCTATGCTCTATATGAGGCCTTGTATGGACGGAAATATAGGTCCCCGATTGGCTGATTTGAGATGGGCAAAGCTAAGTTGCTAAGACCTGATCTAGTCCAGCAAGCAGTGGAGAAGGTAAAGCTAATTCAAGAGTGTTTATTGACTGCCCAGAGTTGATATAAATCTTATTCAGATGTTTGGTGCCGCAGTTTGAAATTCACAAATGGTGATTGGGTATTCCTAAAGGTTTATAATGAAAGGGGTTATGAGGTTTGGCAAGAAAGGGAAACTTAGCTCCAGATACGTCGGGCCATATAAAATCATTTGCATGATGGGCCGAGCGACTTATACGCTTGAACTACTCTTAGAAAGAAGTTCACCCAGTATTCCATGTATCGATGTTGCGCAAATGCATAAGAGATCCCTCCAGTATTACTCCAGTGGAGGATGTGTAGATTACTAAGGATTTATCATATGAAGATACAACTGTAGCCATTCTAGATCACTAAGTTCGGAAGTTGCGAACTAAGAAAGTCACATCCATTAAGGTGCTATGGAGGAATAAAAACATAGAAGAAATGACCTAGGAGGCCGAAGAAGATACGGAATCTAAGTATCCCTACTATTTCCAAACCACAGATGGTCACAACAATCAAAACGGAATTGGAGCATCCTAGACTTAAGATGGAGATATAAAAAGTGAGTTATGGATAACTCTTACATATATTGATATAGTGATGGTCATGTGAGTCCAAAGATACAATATGTATCCCTGTGTGGCCTTTGTGTTGGTTTTGACTATTTGACAGGTTTTAAGATAGTCTTATTTATAAAGGAAACTCTGCCGAAATTTTGTTTGGGAAATATTTTAGTCGAATTTGGAGTAAAATGAAGAAGCCACTGTTTCATTCCTCAACATTTGAGGACAAATGTTCTTAAGGGTGAAATAATGCTACACCCCACAATTTTACGTATGATCAAACGTATAGTTAGTCGATTTGAACTCCAACAACACGAGACCTTTTGTCGAGGCTCATGTATAACTTACATGAGTATTACGAAGATAAAAGAAGGTTGAAAGTAAATTGGATTAAAGGAAGTATATCTCAACAAAGTTTGACAAAGATTAGGCGATATGCTAAGTATTCCGCCCCACAGAAGCCGACCCACTTCACGGATTAGGCCACGAATCAGAACCCCAATTTACCCACCACACTTCCACCATGTGTGATGGGTTATGCAGCTACATATGGTGGTGTGCGGTGCAAAACCATCCATATGGAAGGCAGTGGGTGACACTATTTATAGGCTTAAACGGTGGCTTCTTCATTTTACTCCAAATTCGACCAAAATATTTCCCAAACACTCTCAAGCTCCTCCTTAGGGTTATTATCATCAAGGATACATTTCATATCAAATTGAAGGGAAATTATCCTTAGATTATCAGTAAAAAGCTTAGAAATATTCATAGAAGCCAGATGGGGTAAGGATCTTCTTGGAGCTTGGAAAAGAGTTTATGGTGCAAGATTTCTTGGCTCATTTAAGGTAAGATATTAGTGTTATTGATATTCTTAAGCTTCTCATAGTGTTTTTGAGAAATATGGATAAAGGCAACTTGTGATAGTTAGAGTTAAACTACATAAAAGAAATTTTATGGACCTTGGATTGTTATTGATAAAATCTTGACATGGTCATGACTTGTAATTGTAAGATAAGGTATTAGAAGTTATAGATTGTGTTGTTGTTGTTATGGTTATGGTTATGGTTATGGTTGTTGTTGGTGCTATTGGTATGGTGTTAAGAGAGAATAAATAGCATTGATGGTAGCCATGAATATGCTATCTAGAGAAATATGCATCCTAGGTGTTAGTCAAATTGTCCCAATGAATCGATTCTTAGTTTGTCGATCGTATCTTAATAAAAAACTGATGTATGGTTTAGATAATTACTCGTAAGGCATTTAGGGTTTCGTGTGATATCACTAACTAAGCGACTCAGATATGTAAGACTATCCCTTTCTTTCTAAAGCATGAAATCCAAAGTGTTTATCACTTTCAAAAGAAACATCGAAGGTTTCATTCTATCTATATATCATTATCCTTGTCGGGAGTTGTTTCTTATTCTGGTTGCACTCAAAACCGTTGATGGTTGGTTGCTTGTTTACAATATCATAAGCTTCCAAAAAGGTGTATTCCAAAGAATAGTCATCAAGTCGACCAAAAGTCATTTCATAATAGCGTCAAAGAGTTCTGAGTTCCAAAGAGGCCTTAAGTTCGATTATTACTATACATACATATATACATTACTCACTCCAACATTGCGAATAGCCGGACAGTTGTACATGTACATTATATACACCCTGGCTATAACCTGAGGGCATACACTTATATTTGTATCCATACATACACCTCATAATATTACCTGATGGCAGCAACTTATTAAACACATTGGGTTGTTATGTAGAGGTGAGTATTATAATAAGGCCTATAGAAACAAGTTTCATTTCGATTTGAGTTCCATTATCCGCCCTATGTGGCACTTAAGTTACCAGAGTATCAGATTACTTTTATGCTTTTCTTTATAGCTCATACTTTTATATTTCCATTCATGCTTTACATACAAGTACATGTCTTTCGTACTAACGTCCCTTTCACTGGGGGCAATGTGTTTCATGCCTAAGGTTTTAATAGAGGCCTTGATAGACCATCTTAGTAGGAGCGGTCGAGTTCAACTAGCAGTGGTTAATCTTCGTCCTTTCTAGAGATGCTTTGGTCAGGTGTTGAGTATGTAAGATATATAGATATGTACAATATGGGTAGGTTGGGGCCCTGTCCCTTCTATATGACAGTGCAAGTATTTGTAGAGGCTCACATACTTGTCTAGTATGTGCAATTGTTGATGTATGACCTTATCGGCCTGTCTATCTTTTTTTGACTTGTGTTGCAATGGCCTAATTGACCCTATTTATGTATATACGTTAGGCTTATCCCCTTTCATTATCATCACATGTTGATTTTAATCCTTATCTTACAGAGTGTGGCCTTGTTGGCCCTCTTATTGAGTTTTTATTCATGTTATGTTCCTGTATGTCCTCGTCGGCCGGAAGTCTATTCACATAGGAATCTAGTTATCTGAGTGGTACTCTAGGTCTAGTGTGGCACTGGGTGTCGGCCATACCCCCCAGTTTGGGGTGTGACTGTAATTAGCTCAACTCATTTCATTACATCTAAATATTAGGCTAATATGACCCAAATTGACCCATGAGAAATCATATCTTTTCAAAAAGACGTATTTCTATTTGATGTATTATATATAGCGAGAAAAAAAATAGTTTTATTAGGTACTTAAAGGATATAAAAAAATGAACGAAGAAATTTAAATAAATAAGAATTAAGCCGGTTAGGTTATGGCCTTCTTTTTGGCCTAATAATTTGAGCCCAGGTAACTTTTGAAGGGGTCATTGACCTGCCCAATAACTAACTCAACAAATTTTGACCAGTCCAAATTCATTCCAATCCGTCCATTTGACACCCCTACTAATATATAAAATGATGTCGTTGCGTTGCTCTTCCTTTGTAACAATTGTGGTGAAAATTTAGTACATAAGTAGGCAATTTACTTACGCTTCGCGCAATCATGAATATTGTATTAAACCTACGAATAACCTTTCCTAATAGACAAATATTAAAAAATAATGAAAAAATAGATTTTAAAAAAATTTAAAATAGTAATAATATTCCAACATGATATAAAATATTTGACATTTGTCACATATTTCAAGAACCTCTAATGAATGAATTTTCATGAAAAATAAAATCATCGATTCTTCTTTTTCTCTACACAAAAAGTACAGAATACTCGATTTCATCACGTACATTATACTTGTTTTAAGAACTTCATAATGTGAAAGTATCCTAAAAGCACCATTGAAATTATAATCAAAGTACAAGACAATAAGAGATATAGTTAAAAAGTCGGGGGAGAGAGAGATATTATATTGTTCTTCAGATTGATATATGTCACGATCCCTTTCCAAGGAAACATGGTAACACCTATGTTGTTACCACCGGTAGGTGAACCACTCCCTAATTAACCAACATAATAAGGTAAGGAATGTGAGAATAACAAAATACTTAATAAAACTGTCGGATTATAATATAAACGCATAAATAAGTATGAAAATAGCAATACAACCCTCAAAATCTGGTCAACAATACAAAAGCTCTAAACTGAATATAAAGTCTGATAAAAGGATAACATAAGCCAAATGTCTTAAAAATGTCTCCCGAACAATAAAAGACAATTGTAAGATAGGAGCATCCAAGGGTATGCTGGAAGGAAACATCCTCACCCTAGAACATGAACCCAATTGATAATGAAAGGTGCAGTCCGTCCTTTATTTGTATTTTCCGATGAGAGGGCAGCTTTATTAGACTCCTAAGAGGCCACCCGATACTACGATATAGACTAAGAAATTTGCCAGCTCAGACTCAATCACGTAGTCCTGAACTAGTGGAAGGCGTTGTATCTACATCCAAAAGAATGCAACAAGTGTAGCATGAGTACACAATATACCCCATATGCATCATAGGCCGACAATGACATAAGATACGTAATAGTGATAAATATCAAGTTAACCTGCAAGTAATCCTATATTAAACAGTTTAATAAATCATATGAGTCACCTTGTCCACATAATAGTTCACTGAATCAAACAAGTCACTTTGTTCATATATGGGTTCATGAATCATATAAGTTACCATATTTACATAAGAGTTCAATAACCAATAATCCAATTATCAGGTGCTCAATTAGATTTGCTCTTTTATCAAAAAGTCATCCAAATCGCATTAAACATTCCAACTAATTCATTAATCAATAGGTAATCAATGAAAGAAATATATGTATGATATGAATGCAATGCATATTCCAGGTACCCGATGTAAGTAAAGAGGGATTTTAGTTGGTAAGTGGTTCGGGTTGTCCAAAAAATAGGCAAGGAAGGTGGGGTTTCTAGGGTTTTGGTAAGCCGAGATGTGGGGTATTTGGCGATAGTTTCAGATAGATGTAGAAGGATTCAGAACAAAGTTCTTTAGGTGGTGGTTGAGGGTGATGTGATGGTCGGGTTTTGGTAATTTAGTGGTGGTAGGATTGCGACACCAAGATGAAATAGTGAGGTACTTGGTTAATCGGGTAAGGTATGTAGTGTGGTGTTAGGATGGGGATTCCACAAGGTTACGGGTGAAAGTGGGCTTAGGAGCTTTAGGGGGTGGTACCGGGGATGTTATGGGATATTGTGGTGGTGGGACTCGGGTGTTTTAGTAACGGTAAAGGCTCAGAAATTGTCTGGTACTGTGGGGGTATGCGAGAATGGAGTTTGGACGAGGCGTTGATATGTTTGGTGGCGTATGTGTGGGGTTATTATTGGATTCAGATAAAGGTCTTTTGAGAGGATGTTAATGAGGTGTGGTGAGACATAGTAGAGTGGATAAATGAGTAATTAGAACAAGGAATGTATACAAATTGTTGGAAACAATCCGAGACACAAACCAAGTCACAATTTGGTCGATATGTGGTTCTTGGATGGTAACATGAGGAGTTAATTGCTCGTGTGGTCACCAAGGATATTGTAATAAATTTCACAAGGATTAGGTTGAGGTTTGCTGCCCACAATGCTCAACACTAACCTAGCAAGGGTGATCGAAACCTTAGAAAAGATAGGTCCTGGAGAACCAAGTGACCCTCCCGGAGGATCAACTAAGAACTTACAATCCTGGATTGAAAGACATAACAGAGATGATTGAACACTCAAGTGTTATATTCAACAACTCTGCTTAATAAAATATTCTAAGGGCTCCTTTTATAGTAGAACAAGGAACCTTTAGATAGAAAAATAAAGACATAGACTACACACTTAGCCGATTATATGGGAAAGGGGGAAGAGAAAAGTCCTTGGCTGAGGGGTTCTTCACGTCTAGATACAATATTTTAGAACCACCTTGATGGCTTCCATATAGGGTTGGTTAGCACTTGAATAATCTTCTTGAAGTGTTTTGAGATACATGCCCTTTGGTCTATTGTGAAGAGAGTAAATCGTTCAACCCTTGGCCGTGAATACGCGTCTTGATGTTCTCGATTGATGAAATCCATACGCTTTATCCACTAGGAATATCTCATCTTCTAGATGGCACATTCACTCATTTGATTCCATGTACACTTGGCTATGTCACTATGTGATGAGGCTTCTCTCGGCTTAGTCATATTCCCCTCAACGAATGTGTCCTAGAGAGCCGCTAAGGGTTATTACATCCCTTTAATATGTCCTAAGTAACTAACACCTAACCTAAGAATTTAAAGACAACAATTAAAAGCAAGGTCTTGGCCAAGATTAATACTTAAGGCCGAATAAAATACAACTCCCTGAGACAATCAAGTATTGTCTCCTATGCCATTCCAAACTCCATACATTTCTAAGCTTTTGGCCGGGTGCTCACTGATAACCATTGACATTCTTGGAAACTTATTTCTTATCTTGAATTGAGGAGCCGATTATGGGACTTGATTTACATCATTCTCCCCTTCTTTGGAAGAATTCATCCTCAAATTCTTGGGGATCACATACGAGGACAACTCTTGATCATACCACCTCGCATCCACTCTTTCATTTGGGCTTGGTTTCTTACAAGAGATTTCTTAAAGTTCGGCTAACTATTGGAAGGGATCCTTCTTCAAGTATGTCTCCCATTGGACCAAGGAATTATGTTTCCAATGATTGTGATGTACACCCTTTAATTTCGCACCATAGGCATCCACAACTTGTGGTTCTTGGCCTAGGTCGGCCTAAATTTTGTGTTCCTTTTGAAAAAACTCTCCCATGGTCGTGATAGGAGCATCAAAAAGCCCGTGGACTCGGAACACCCAAGGGTAAGAAACACCCACGCCATGGTCTCGGCTAATTGTTGACTCTCAGACCAATCTTCTTTGTTTTTTATATCTCTTGGGTAGCCTAGATCAACATATGTCCCAAATGATTCCACAATACTTAAACAACCTAAAGGATTGACCTGGTATGAAAGTAGACCTTGTATAAAAGTGGATAGGAAAGATAGCCTATACACTCAAGCGACCAGCTCGGTGAAAACAAAAAATAGGGGTCCCGAACGGGAGAAGAATAAGGCAGGCTGTCCTTTGACTAGTTTGTAGTTTTTCTGGGGAATTTGTCCACTTTGACTCATCAAGTTGTCTCTTGGAAACCACTACTCAATCACCACTTATAGTTATCTTAGAAAGAAGATTCCAATATCCATCCACTCTTGATCCGTGCCTTAAGAAAAAATTGAGAATCTTATGATCGTAGACACTTATCAACCAAGTGTCACTCCTTTCTTGTTCTATCACAACCGACAGTGATACCAACACGTTCCATGGTCTCCCCTTCTTTAGTTCTTCCTCTTTTCTTCGCCCTTCAATCAAGAGAGTCTCGAATTCTACTTTACACTCTCTTGTGTTTTAAAGTTTCATTTTCCTCACTTCTCTAGGTGAAAGAGGTCGCAATCGAAAGTCCCTGCCATCTTTATGAAAGGAATATGTATTATCCTCCCCATCATGCAATAACTTTTAATTGTATCTCCATGGTCGACCCAACAAGATGTGACCCACATCCATCGGACGGTTGTCGCACCATAATTCATCCACATATTCACCGTTTGGAAGTTAACACACGCTTGAGTTGCTATCGTGAATCCGTTTTCTCTATTTACCCATTAAAGATAGTGAGGTCTAGGATGTATGCGAATTGGAAATTGCAACTCGCCGATTATCCCAATGGAGATTAAGTTGATACTACTACCTCCGTCTATAATCATATTGTATACTTTCTCTTTTATCTTGCAACGAGTGTAGAATACATGTTCCCTTTGCGATTCTTTATGCTCCCTGGTTGGCCATTCAATACATGCCAGAGCATCAAGCTCAAACCATCTTCTGTAATGGAATCACTCATTTTCTCCAAGTAGGATCCATATAGGTGGTATGTTCCATAGAGTTATTGCCACGTTATATGTAGCATCTCCTACGAAGGAAGGTATGACACCATCCATGCACAAATCCTTCTTCACGGTTTCCTTTGTGGTGGCATCTTCAACCATGGCTATTACGAGGTCGTTCTTGTCGACCACTGAGTCTAGAAGACTCCCCTTATTGGCTTTCTCATCTATCATTTGTATGTCAAGTAACAAATCCTCAGCTTTGCATCTTCTTTCGCTTTGGATTCTTACGTCCCGCACTTCGCTAGGGGACATCAACACCAACTGAAACTTTTTGTTTTTCTTTCGAAAGGAATAGGTATTCCTTCCTTCATCGTGCTATGACTTTGTGTTGAGTTTCTATGGTCATCCTAATAAAATATGGCACACATCCATGGGGAGGATATCACACCACACTTCATCTTCGTACCCTCAAATTCGGAAGCTAACAAGGGATTGTTTGACGATTCTTATACTTCGGTTCAGGTTCGTACATTGAAGATCATAAGGTTTTGGGTGGCTACGAATGGGAAACTCTAGTTTGGCCACCATTTCCTCGAAGGCCAAGTTGGCAGAACTCTTTCCATCAACAAACATGTTACACACTCTTTCTTGTACTTTTCACCGTGTGAAAAAGAGTTGATCCCCTTGAATCTCCTCATGTTCTTCAAGTTGGACATTCGACACATATTGGTGTACTAGTCTATATGATCTTCCTTAATAGGGGCATCTTCTTCTAAGAATTCATTAATGATGGCCTTCTCCATAATAATGAAATCATCCTGTTCTTGCCCATACAAAGGATTATTAAAGGATGTACCATCCTCTCCCTCATTGTACAAGGGGTTAAGGAACAAGGTACAAACTTCCTCATGCCTTTGGTATTTTGGTAGAGGCTTGGTTTTGGTATGTTCGTCAAGTTCCTTTTTCAAGGCTTGCAATCAGTCGGTTAAAATGTCATACATAATCCTCCGTAGTTCCCTTCTTGTGAGAGGCATAGCGTCAAAGCGTGTGTTAGGATTGTCTCGCTATGATAGCAATTTGATATAGGTACGGAGGCCATTTAGTTAGTAAGTGGTTCGGTTCTTGGTTATTTTTAGGTTGGCACGAAAATAGGCAAGGAAGGTGTGATTTCTCGGGTTTTGGTAAGATAAGATATGGGGTGTTTGGTGACGATTTCGGGTAGATATAGAAAGAGTCAGAACAAGGAACTTTAGGTAGTAGTTGAAGGTGATGTGAGGGTTGGTGTGATAGTTGGGGTTTGGCAGTTTAGTGGTGGTAGGATCGCGGCACCAATACGGAATAATGAGGTGCTCGATTTATCAGGTAAGGTAGGTAGTGTGTTGTTAGGATGGGGATTACACAATGCTACGGGTGGAAGTGAGCTCAGGCGCTTTAGGGGTGGTACCGGGGATGTTATGAGATATTATGGTGGTGGGACTCGGGTGTTTTAGTGACGATAAAGGCTCAGAAATTGTCTGACACAGTGGGGGTATTTGAGAAGGGAGTTTGGATGAGGCATTGATATGTTTGGTGGCGTATGCGTGGGGTTATGATTGGATTCGAATGAAGGTATTTTTATAGGATGTTAATGTGATGTGATGTGATATAGTAGATTGGAGAAATGAGTAACTAGAACAAGGAATGTATACAGATTGTTGGAAAAATCTGAGACACAAACTAAGTCTCAATTTGGTTGATATGTGGTTCTTGGATGGTAACACGAGGAGTTAATTGCTTGTGTGGTCTCCAAAATTTTCCCTGACGGTTCCCTTTTCTTGAACTAAGATGGTGATCATGCTAGTCCTACAAGTTTAGTGTTTCAACATGGTCAACCACACGACCCTTTGGAAAAATGTATCCAAAATTAAATCGAACTCATTATTTTTGCATCTTGTGGAAGGTTGACAGCATGCTATCTCCTTATCATATCTTGGACTCGACTTCTTTTGCATCATGTAAAATTCCAAATTGGAAGTAGAATAGGAAAGCCATGCGTTACCTAATTTTCCATTATAGGAAACCGTGGATTCTTTCTCTTGAATAAGAACGGTACCAACTTCCCAAACCTTAACTTCAATCTTAAAGAATACCTTCATGATCGGGATAGAAGTGGTGAAGGAACTATGGCCTCAGAATATATGTGAATAGGAATAAGCCCACCCATAGTCTCGATTAACACTTGTAATCTTGAACAAACTTTTGTCAGACTCGGATAGTTTAACACAAAGGTCCTTTTGGACAAGCACAATTCCTTGGAAATAAACCAAGTGCACATTCAATGCTTTCCATAGGTGGTGGTCTAGTTGTAAATTCATTCATGTCTGGTTGAAGACGTTCATATGCCTTTCTCTTCTTCAAGTTTGGCATAAGAATTGTGCATGGAGTAGGACTCATTTGGCTCCCCCCCCCCCCAATTCCTTTTCTTGGCATCCATAGTTTTGGTGTGTAGATAACGAACCTCTTGAAAATAAATCAAGAGCAAATTCATTATCTTCCCTTGGTAAGACTCCGGATGTGTTGTTCCTTGGGGATTCCATGTCGGTATCTTCTTCCATGTGGCTTTGCTCATATAATGGGTTGACAAAGAATGTAGTACCCATTTCCTCAACTTGGTAAAAAGGATTGGTTAAGAAGGTCCAACCTTGTTTTGTTTCTTTATCCTCCTTCGGAATATAATCATAGTGAGGGAGGGATCTTCCGAGAACTAGCTCACAAATAGGATCAACATTGTTGCTTGATGGTAGCTCGGTGGTTGGTTCATTTGGTATGTCATGTCCCGAAACCTTGACGGATTCCATCAAACCGGCATTTTTTCTACATGGTCCGGAAATTAGGACATTCACTTACAAAACCTAACTCTTGACTTTGGAAGCATTTGTTTTTATCTTTTATCCATCCCATTTGTAACTTCAATACTTTTATATTTATACAAAGGGTTACTAAAGTAAGTACTACCACTTTCAACCTTTGTATATTTATTTACCCTTCCATGACTACACAAGGGGTTGGTGAAAGAGGTACTGCCCTTTGCCTTATCATTAGTGCCCTTCATGTAGGGCCTTACATGAGACTTTGGGACATCTTCTTTTTCAAGACTTGGACTATTTTGCACAACCCTTGACTTGACATTGTTACTCACGGTACATCCTGCAAGTTTTCTTTTAAAATCCCGCACTTGTTCCCTGATAATATCGGATAAGAACCTCCTAAGTTCGTCACTTGTGCCATAGCGTCAAAGCGTGGGATGGGATAGCCAATCTCTGATACCAATCTTATAGATATAAGGTGCGGGTTGGATAGGTAAGTGGTTCGGGTGTTGTTGATATTGGGGTTGACCCAAAATTTGATGTCAAAGATGGGGTTCTCGGGTTCTCGATTTGTCCGGATAGGGTGGTGTTTGATGGAAGTTTCGGGTAGTTGTGCTTATAATATGGCTTAGGAGTTTTGTGGGGTTGTCAGGGGTAGGTTGAGGATCAGGATTATGTTCGGGACTTGGTGTTTTGATGGTGGAAAGGCAATGGAATAGAATCTGAAACAGTTAGGTTCTCGGTTTGTCGGTGACCACCGGGCAGGGGGAATCTGAGGGCTGTTTCGGGTAATTATACAAGGAATTGGGTCAAGGTATTTTGTGAAGGTATTCCGGGTATGTTTAGGGTGAATGTGAAGACCGTATATTGGTGGTAGAGTGGTGGAAAGGTGGCGGAAAAAGCTAGAACAATGAGGTCTTGGTTTTATCGGGTTCAACTGGCAGTGTGGTGTATAGTACCTGTTTCGATTTGATTTAAGGCGAATGGGGTTTAGGAGTTTGGGGAAGTTGTTGTGGACACGTAGAGGGTTGTAGTGGTGGCCGGTTTTCAATTTTTAGATAGTGGAGGGTGTCGGAACTGAACTGAGGCAGTGAGGTTCCGATAAGGGTGACTTTATGGACTGTTTAGTGTTGTTGGGTTTGAACGGGGAGGTACGCTTGGTTAAGGGTGCTGGAGTTTATTATGAATGCTTATGAGGTTTTGTTGGAGGTGAGTTTTATCAGTTTTTGGTGGTATGGATGAGGAATTGAACACGAGTTGCAAGATGCAAGCCCGAGTGAAATATGGTCGATTTGGTTAAGTGTTGGATGATTGTAGTTATGCGCTGATGGCTGTGTATTTTAGTAGCTGTGGCCTGGTGAGGTATGAAGGATATGCCAAAAGATATAGGAACGGGAAGTTAATTTCCTGAAACGACACCAAGGAGTTGGTGATCACTGCCACAAGGTTGAGACCGGGGGTTGCTATTTGCAATGCCCATGAACAAGCCTAGTGAGGGTGATCGATGCCCTTTTTGCTCCCAAGGATTAGACTAAGTTGGATCATACAAGTTTCAACCTTCGTTTACCACCAAGGGTGTTCTTCAATCTTGAGTATAGATTAGGTCACACAAGTCCTAACCAATACTTGCACCGAATGAGATTTGGTTCACATAAGAACCAACTAAAAGTAAACACACACAAGTGAACACAATTAGCTTTGAGTAAAACTCACTTTTATATATCAATCAACTATGAATATTTACAAGTCCTAAGGGTCCTATTTATAGTAGCTAATGGACCATTCTAGAAGACAAATTAAAGACACAAACTATTAGTACAATTTCGGCCAAGTGGGGAAAGGGTTTGGGTTTTCTTGTTGGCAAAGAGGGTTCTCGACTTTGGTGTGATCAATGGGAAAAGGTTTGGCTTTTTGGAGACAAGGTTGAGCTTAAACTCCTTCACACTTCTTTGTGGCATCCAAGTAGATGATAGGATGGATTTGTCTGTTCAAGACTTCATCTTCTTGGACTTTTGGAAGCTTTCATTCCTTGTATTTGTGTTTCTTGGCCGAAAGGATAAAGGATTCTTTGACCAACACTTTATCTTTTTGGCGATTTAAGTTGGTTCATGAATTTTCCATTTGGAAGCCTCATCTTCTAGATCATTCTTGTCTTTGCCACCCTGGCTTGAATATCTTCCACGATCTTATCACCTTGATGACCTTTCGGCCTTGTCCTATTATTACATGTTATATTAACTATGTCCTAATGGGAGCTAAGAGTTATTTACACATTACATCATTTCCTAAGGAAAACTACAAACTATGCTAAGAACTAAAGATAAGCTAAAAGAAGACATGGTCTTCGGCCAAGACCTACATACAAAAATGAATAAAATATATACTTTAATATTCACGTAACAAGCCCAATTCCATTCCATGCTCCATGCCATAATAAGCACATTATCATCGGATGATTAAGCATCTTCAGATATTCGAGCTTAGCACATCGAGAATAAAATTAGAACCTTGAGCTCACGGGGATTTTTCAATCAAACTCCTCTTCTTTGGAAGAATTCATCCTCGAATTCGCGTTATCTAAATGTGAAAAAACTTTCTCAACAACAAGTGTTGATATAATATTTCCACCTTTAGATAAGTTCAGAAGTTTTATTTTGTGGACGCCTAGCTCAAAATTTGCTAAATATCGATACGAATATAAGACAAATGATTTTGAGTACATATAATTCACGTATTGGACCACGTAGCCTACCATATCATAGTCCTCACCGTGAGGGGCATAATCGAACCATGTATCACTCAAATTTTCCCCGACGGTTCCCTTATCTTGAACTAAGATGGTGACCATGCTTGTCCTACAAGTTTCATATTTCAACATGGTCAACCACACGAGCCTTTAGAAAATGTATCTTAAATTAAATCGGACTCATTATTTTTGCATCTTGTGGAAGGTTGGCAGCATGTTATCACCTTATCATATCTTAGACTCGACTTCCTTTTCATCATGTAAAATTATTGGAAATAGAATAGGAAACTCGCGCGTCACCTAATCTTCCATTATAGGAAACCGTGGATTCTTACTCTTGAATAAAACCAGTACCAACTTCCCAGACCTTACCTTCAAACTTAAATAATACCTTCATGATCGGGATAGGAGTGGTGAAGGAACTATGGCCTCTAATATGCGAATAAGAACAAGCCCACCCATAGTCTCGATTAAAACTTGTAATCTCAAACCAACTTTGGTCAGACTCAGATGGTTTAACACAAAGGTCTTTTTGGACGAGCAATTATTTAGTCTTATTCGGATGGCATACATAAGCTTGATGATTGGTTCATGACCTCCTTGGAAATAAACCAAGAGCATATTCAATGCTTTCCATAGGTGGTGGTCCAGTTGCAAATTCATTCAGAAGATCCTTCAAGTTTGGCATAGGAATCGTGCGGACTAGTGGCTCGCTTGGCTTTTGCCCCAATTCTTGTTCTCGCATCCATAGTTTTGGTGTATAGATAATCTAACCTCTTGAAAATAAATCAAGAGCAAATTTATTATCTTCCCTAGCAAGACTGGACGTGTTGCATCTGGGAATTCCATGCTCGCATCTTCTTCCAAGAGGATTTGCTCATATAATGTGTTTACTAAAAAGGTACCACCCATTTCCTCAACTTGGTACAAAGGATTGCAAAGAATGTCCAACCTTGTTTTGTTTCTTTATCCTCTTCAAATATGATCATAGGAGGAGAGATCTTCAAGAACTAGCTCACAACAGGATCAACATTGTTGCTTGATGGTAGCTCTGGTTGGTTCATTCGGCATGACATCTCCAAACCTCATCGGGTTCCATCAAACCGACTTCTTCTCTATATAGTCCGGAAATTAGGACATTCACTTACAAAATGTCCTAACTCTTGACATTGGAAGTATTTGTTTTTATCTTTTATTAACCCCTTTTGTAACTTCAATACTTTCATGTTTATACAAAGGGTAACTAAAGTAAGTACTACCACTTTCAACCTTTGTATCTTTCTTTACACTTTCATGACTACACAAGGGGTTGGTGAAAGAGGTACCGTCCTTTGTCTTATCATTAGTTCACTTCATGTAGGGCCTTACATGGGACTTTGGGACATCTTCTTTTTCAAGCCTTGGACTTTTTGCACAACCCTTGACTTGGCATTATTACTCATGGTACATCCCACAAGTTTTCTTTTATAAGTCTGCACTTGTTCCGTGATAATTTCGGATAAGACCCTCCTAAGTTCATCACTTGCGAAACGTCAATTGTTGAAGAAAAAAAAGAATGATATGCTACAACCAAGCCTAGAACTTGATGTAAGTATGGAGGGGTAAGTTATGGTAAGTTGGTCTGACCATGGTAGGGAATGAGTTGACGTGAAAATGTACTTGAAAGTAGGTTCTTAAGTGATTGGTTTTCAGTCGGACAATGGGTATTTGATAGCTGTTTCAGGTGGATTCAGGGGGAGTTAGGTTTAGGCGTTTAAGGAGGTTGTTATATACACATTCAGGGTTATCGTGGAGGTCGGGGCTTGGTGGTTTGTTGGTGGAGGGTGTCAGAATTGAACTGAACCAATGAGGTTCCGATAAAGGTTGATTATGTGGACCATTTGGTGTTGTTGGGTTTGAACGGGGAGGTACGATTGGTTTCGGGTGTTGGCGTTTATTGTGTGTGTCTATGAGATGTTGTGGGATGTGAGGGTGATCAGTATTTGTTGGTATGGACAAGGGTTGAACACGAGTTGCGAGTAGCAACCTCGGGTGAGTTTAGGATTGATTTGGTTAAGTATTGGATCAGTCAGTATGGTTCAAGTGAGGTACATTCGATATGGTAAGGATAATGACAAGGGGTTTTTGTTACACCCCGTAAGTACAAGACATGTATAAGAGAATGTACGTAAGGAATTGATGCGCGAAAAGATGCACACACTTTAACGCAAGTGCACGTTATCGTGACAAGTAATATAGTCTTGATAAGACCGAATATCATCCACAGAGATTAGGGTTCAAGTACCAACTATCTATCTTTTGGTATCTACTTGGCAATTGATATTTGGATTTGTTGTTTATAACTAAGAATTATAAAAGCTATTTAACTATAAGTTTACTTCAGTTGTGATGGGAATAGGGCTTCCATGTCTCCTCAACTATCCGCTTATGTTATTTATTAATACAACGAATTATGGTCTTCTTCTCTCGGAGAAAGCAGGTTTACGAAATTGTTTTATATTCCCGTTAAGGATATATAAACACTCAACCCCAGTATTGCACCTTACCTACCTTTCGATGATAAGGATAACTCTATAGGAGGATTAAGAACAAAAACCTAGTTAACCGTCACACACCATGCGCAAAATTAGGGTTTTTAAGCCTCTCATTAACGCTACATAAATAATTGAGGTATTTTCATCCCCAATCCAAGAATGTCTACCCAACTTACAGCATATTCACAATCTCTCCTTTCGAAGTAAATTAGAAATCATATAGTGATAATTAGTTGTCAATTAATTACCAAGCATTCAAAGCAATTATTGGATAAATCTCTCAAAGAAGAATAATAACCATAGACATGCATTAATTCATAACATAAGTTTCTAGAGAATTAACATGGAAAGCCCTATAAGAGAATTAGTTCCTAGCCATTGACATGACAAGAACTAATTCAAAGTTGATCATACAAAAACTGAAATAAAGAAAAGAAAAAGGAAAAGAAAGTACTAAATTATGGTCTCCAATCTCCAAGCAAGAAATCTTGAGTCAGCAAGGGAACCCTTAAAATCTGCCTAGGGTTCTCCTTTTATAGGCCAAAACCGCTTAGCTTTTCCCGCAGTTCGCCCGTAAAATCGCCAAAACCTTGATTTTTCTGCTTGGCGCCGCGAACTCGTGGTCCTTCGTGATTTGGCGCGCGACCGATTCTCTGCTGCTCGCAGGCGCGCTACTTCGTCTGTAGCCTCTCTGATGATTAGGCGCCGCGACCCTGCATCTTTTGACACGAGAGCCGCGGCTGACTTCGCAGCCTCTCGACATCGCGCCGCTCGCTTCGATCGCAGGAGGCCGCGCTGGTCTGGTTTTCGCTGCTCGCCACTTTCTATTTTTAGCTCGAACCTCATCTTTTGCTCTCTTTAGCTCCTTTTCCGCCATTTTGCCATTTTAACCACTTTGACTCAAAAGAAAGAAAACTATCCTAATACGACACTTATTTGTACAAAAAGTGGACAAAAGATTAACTAAAAATGACTAAAAAGTGTATATAAAATACACCGATCAAATACCTAACTTAACCTTTGCTCGCCCTCGAGCAAAGATAGAAAGAAAGAAATAAAAGACTCAAAGAAACGAAAAATAAAAGACTCACTGACATTGATCACTTTTGCTGCGTTAGTGTTAACTAGAAAAACATGAAGGTTAGCAGAATAATATGCAGGAACATATAGCATGAAATTTCAGCACACTAAACACATTAAGCTAGATATTTCGCAAACTCATATTCATCATGCTTAATGGAAGTCAATATACTCAATCATGCATATAAATTCAAAAATCCTATGGCATGTTTACTTGCTATTCTCCACTAACTCGGATATGCATAAAAGAGATCTTCAGACTTTAAGGGTTGTAATGTAGGCTTAGGTATGGTAGGTAAAAATAGGCATTTTAGGCTCATTTCGTACCATAAGCTCTTTAGCTTTTCAAGATTTCCCTTTTCTTTTGTTCTTTCCTTCACTTCGATTCTATCTTTTCCCTCTTTTGTTTTGGGAGAGTGAAGTATATAATAATGACAAGCACCCCCAAACTTAGGCTTTTGCCTATTTCTTATTACTTTTTAATTGGGGTGCGACAAGCTCATTCACTCTTTTTGTCTCTTTTTAACACAATTTATTCCACTACTTCACATTTTTACTTATGGCACAATTTGTGGGAATATAGGGTGTCAAAGAAGAAGTTTCAATTTTTAGGCTCAATGGGGCTGACTAGGGATATTTTTAAAGTCCTGGATAGAAAAGAGTGGTAAGAATTGACTATCAAAGAAATGCCTGAGTCATCTCCCTAGCATGCATATCCTAACTATTTCGCCTCAAATAGCAAGCAATCATAACACATAATTATTCATTATTTAGCATGCATAATTTAAGCAAGAAACTCCAAATAGACAGATTTTGTGAGTTTTTGGCATATCTAACCTAGGTGTTTAGATAGTTGCTTCAATTCCATTACATTATTCCACCTTACTTCACTAGGTGTTTCTAGCAACTACAGCATACATGATCTTTTGACAGACAATTATGACTAAAAAGAAAAAAATTTGGTGACTCAAAAATACATAAAAACAATCAAAAAGACTTAAATAAAACATAATATGACACAAATAAAACACCCCCAAACTTGAATCACACATTGTCCCTAATGTGTGTAGACTCAAAGACAATAAAAGAAATAAGACACTTACAGACTTGGCTAAAATGGTGGTGGTGGCGGATAATGATCGACCACGTGGAACTCATCTCAAACCGGTGTAACCGCTGCTGCTCCGCCTCAATTCTTGTTGCCCTTGTCGCAACTCATGTTGTCCCTGTCTCAACTCATTTTTTCCTTGTATCATTGTGTCGAAATGTTGCATCATCATTCTCTGGTTCTGGAGCACTTGCTCCATCATAGGCACTGGAGGTTCTGCTTCTGTAGTTGGCTGGTGGCTAGGTCCTGCCGCATATTGAGCCTCTATTTCAGGCTCATCTTTGTCCATGGCGGCCTCTGCTGCTGCTGCTGGTGGTTGTACTCTTTTTCACTGGGGGCTTGGGTCTGGGAAAGAGTGCACTATCCCATATGTCACCGGCAGTTGGTTCCTCTCATTAGTGTCAGTGGGTAGGGTTGGGACCCCATTCATGTGGCACAAATTCGTGATAAGTGAGCCATGTCCCAATCCACCTGTTGTCACCAACCTGCTGATCTCTTCAATGCTCGCACTATCTCTTTCCCCACATCAATCGCCATCCCCTCATAATTCCATATATCGCCTTAATCCTATCTTCTCGACACTCAGCGAAGCGTGGATGGAATCACGCGCGCCGATTTAAATATAGCCAACCCTTGGTCGCTGGTTGAATCGGCACCGCTAGTGCTCTTGACCCATTTCTTGCAATATCAAAAGCAGCCTGTGGTAGCTCATCGTGGTTCGCGATTGTCCCATTTGATGCTGTCAGTGCTCCTAGACCATGTTCTAAAATGGTTCCAATCACTACTTTCTTCAACATCAACCGCCTTTGAGCCATATTTATCGCTGGTCACGCACAGTACGTGTCTTCCTCACAAAGCATCCCCTTTCCACCCTCTCCGAAAGTTAACATAGAATTCACGCACTATCATTGTGGTTCATCGGTGCTATCTTCTCCGATTTACAAATCTCCTCCACCCTCAACTCAATCATTGCCCGAATGGGCTCATAAACATCTTCTTCCCCAAACGACTTCTCTCGATAGTCCATTCCCTTTCAGTGGATTATGGGTCTGCATCAAGCTTTTTGTATCTTTGGAAAGCTCGTAGCTCACAAACCTAGTATCATCGTAATGCTGGTCAAAGTGGATGTGGAGGCTCTTCTCTTCCTGGTGGCCATGGTTAAAACAGTTTCTGCAGCTTACAACTTAGTGGCACAAATGTTTCCGAACACAATCAACAACTAGCAGTTAAACACAAAACACCCCCAAACTTCAACTCTACTGCCCAATACACACACCCTCCTTTTCTACTCTTTCTCCAAACTTCACAATCAATTTTTCAGCACCCAACTACTTCACAACTACAATACTCCTTCAAACTACTACCTCCTGTGACTTCAGTAAAGATCTCAAGAATGTAAAAGATTACTTTTTACGAGAAGATTCAAGTTCTTGTTTCTAATGGTGGTTCGAGGCTATGGAATGTAGCTTTGTTGCTTGAGATAGCTAAGGGTTTTTAGGAATTTAAGAGTTTTGGTTGTGGTTGGGTTGGATTTGTGGAGGATTTGTGGGCAAATTTTTGGATTTTCGTGTGTTTTTGGAGGAGGGGTTAGGTTTTTGGTTTTGAATTCGGGGCGATCCGATCGGGCGTTTTAAGTTTCGATTTCCGCGTCGCGGCCGCTTTGCGCCATGGCTAATGTTCAGACTCTTCGACTTTCGCGCGCCTCATTTGAAATACGTGGCTAAACTTGGCAAATTTTCCGATTTCGCGCTCGCTCGGCGCCGCATGAGCTTACCCGCTTTTTTGGAAATCCTGGCTTTTCTTCAGTTTTTCGCCCTTCAATGTATTTGCCTATACCTGTCAATCACAACACATACACAAGAACCCAAGACCGTGAGATTGTTCTAGACAAAATAAAATAAAATAAAGACAGAAATTAAAATAACATAATTGAAAACGTTGGGTTGCCTCCCAACAAGCGCTGTCTTTAGCGTCTTTTAGCCGGACGCAATTAACCGGTACGAGTGCCCATTGGATCCTTCTGCGAACCGCTTGCAATCCGCAGATTTATTGCTGTAGGTCTCAATTTCCCTACAACCATTTGTTCAAACAAGAGCCTTAAAAATCCAATTATCCCCCAATTACACAAGACATGCTTGTCTTTTGTGCTTTCTATAATGTAAGAATCCGTGAAATTCGATACATCTCTCAACTCTAGGGGGTACCCTTGATGGTGTGGACTTCCTAATTGGGGATCAGTAGTGATAGTTGGTGGTGTTTCTTCGGTAATAGGTGCAAGGAAAAGAATTTCCACAGAATCCAAGAAGGTGAATAATCGATTTCAGAATCTTTGCCTTTCTACACCAACTATCTCACCGCATTCTCAATAGTCAGGTGTGGTTCAGCTCTCAATTTGTCGCTTCGCTCAAAATGACCGCGAGTTCTCCTATTTGCGCTCCACTTTCTTTATGGCCAATCTCGTTTCGTCGATAACCGAGCTCGATACTCAATAAACCGAGTACGGCTTCCGCAGCCTCCTCCTCTCTTCCCGTAGGTCGAGCTTCATCATATCGATAGTAATCCATGTCTCCAGGATCCCTGAGATGCATCAAAACCAACAACGGATCACGGCACCCTTGTTTTCACACAATAAATACATAAATAAAAATAAAAATAAAAAAAAAAAAAAAAAAAAAATAATAAAAATAAAAACCAAATTAGAAATTAAAAATATATAAATTGATATTGAACAATGCATAATCCCCGACAACGGCGCCAAAAACTTGATGCGCGAAAAGATGCACAAACTTTAACGCAAGTGCACATTATCGTGACAAGTAATATAGTCTCGATAAGACCAATATCGCCCACAAGTGATTGTGTTCAAGTACCAACTATCTATCTTTTGGTATCTATTTGGCAATTGATATTTGGATTTGTTGTTTATAACAAAGAATTATAAAAGCTATTTAACTATAAGTTTACTTCAGTTGTGATGGAAATAGGGCTTCCATGTCTCCTCAACTATCCGCTTATGTTATTTATTAATACAACGAATTATGGTCTTCTTCTCTCGGAGAAAGGTGTTTATTTAAATTGTTTTATATTCCCTAAGGATATATAAACACTCAACCTCAGATTGCACCTTACCTACCTTTCTGATAAGGATAACTCTATAGGAGGATTAAGAACAAAAACCTAGTTAACCGTCACGCACCATGCGCAAAATTAGGGGTTTTAAGCCTCTCATTAACGCTACATAAATAATTGAGGTATTTTCATCCCCAATCCAAGAATGTCTACCCAACTTACAACATATTCACAATCTCTCCTTTCGAAGTAAATTAGAAATCATATAGTGATAATTAATTGTCAATTAATTACTAAGCATTCAAAGCAATTATTGGATAAATCTCTCAAAGAAGAATAATAAACATAGACATGCATTAATTCATAACATAAGTTTCTAGAGAATTAACATGGAAAGCCCTATAAGAGAATTAGTTCCTAGCCATTGACATGACAAGAACTAATTCAAAGTTGATCATACAAAAACTGAAATAAAGAAAAGAAAAAGGAAAAGAAAGTACTAAATTATGGTCTCCAATCTCCAAGCAAGAAATCTTGAGTTGTGCAAGAAGGGGAACCCTTAAAATCTGCCTAGGGTTCTCCTTTTATAGGTCAAACCGCCTTAGCTTTTCCTCGCAGTTCGCCCGTAAAAATCGCCAAAACCCCGATTTTTCCGCCGGCGCCGCGCCCGGAACTCGTGGTCCTGGGTGATTTGGCGCGCCGCCCGATTCTCGCTGTTCAGCCGCGGCTACTTCTTCGTAGCCTCTCGATGATTAGCGCCGCGCCGTGATTGCTGTGACATGAGCGCCGCTACTGGACTTCGCAGCCTCTCTCGACATCGGTCCGCGCCGCTTCGATCGGCAGGAGAGCGCGCGCTGGTCTGGCTTTCGCCTCGCTCGCCACTTTCTCTGCTTTAGCTCTGGAACCTCATCTTTTGCTCTCTTTTAGCTCCTTTTCCGCCATTTTGCCATTTTAACCACTTTGACTCAAAAGAAAGAAAAACTATCCTAATACGACACTTATTTGTACAAAAAGGGACAAAAGATTAACTAAAAATGACTCGAAAAGTGTATATAAAATACACCGATCAGGAATCAAGACTTGGAAATTGGTACGAAAGGAAGAATTGTTTTTCCGACGGAAAAATCTTCCGAACGTCGGAAAGGAAAAAGGGTCGTTGATGAGAATTAGGTTCTCAAAATGCATTATTTGAAGAGTATGGAACTTATTAACATTATGGAAATTTATTTCTACGGATTTGGTCACGTGGGTCCCACCCGAGCAATTTTACGTTTTGTGGGGCCCACGGGGGTTACGGAATTTTATGGACGAATGAGAGGGCGACACGTGACACCCCCTACATGGTCTTGGACGAAAATTCAAGGGTATAATGGTCATTGACCATGGTAGAAGATCAAGTCTTTCTAGCTTGAGATTGTTGACTTGTCAACTTGTCCACTTGGCTAATTATCCAAGTGTTCTTCATCTTAGCCACACATTTGTTATAATCTTGACCCTTCCTTGTGTTATATATACACACTAGTAGCAAGACAAGGTCTTCCAACACTTAGAAAAATTTCACAACATTTTCTTGTTGCTAAAGGAGCTCTCGGGTTTGTGACAAGTTCCACACAAATTTTTTGTAGTTTTGATCCACTATTCACAAGACTTTAACCCAAGGTCCCTAAGGGTATTGTAAGGATATCTCAATAGAAAGATTTCGGAAAAAACGATATTTTCACGTTAGTCGCAAGGCGAAAACCTAAGTCGTTTTCACAAGTTTGGATTGGAAATGGAAGAGAAGTTGGTTGTGAACTTCTAAGGGCTTCAAATAGCGGATTGGAGCGTAAAGGAAAGGAGCTAAGAATTGCTAAGGAGCGACTTTGAATCTTGGAATTTTTAAGGGCTTGTAAAGGTATAAATCTTGTCGTTTTAGCAATTAAAGATTACTTATCATCAGAAGTTATGGATATTAGCAAGCATGAGGTATATAGTATGAAGTTTGATAAGTATATCGCTATCGAACCCTAAACCAAACTAGCATGTTTAGCCTTAAGATTACAATTCGATTTGATTATTAGTTTAAGTTGTCACATGTTATATAAAGAAGGAATATTAGTTGTTAAGTTGTTTATGACTATATAACATGTTAGACCTAAGAACTCGATTGAAAATAATCGAAAGGACTTGTGTTGTTGTATATGTCGCCGAGAATGGCTTTGAGTATTAAACTACTGCGTATTTAATCATGGGGCATAATTTTACACGTATTGTAAGACGTGTAATCCCCTTTGGTTGGTTGTTGTATTGAGCCTTAAATGTGACATGTTGGTTATTGATTATTCGGCCTTGAAAAAGGTGGCAAAGTATGTAGAAACAAAGGAAGTGATGCCCGATTTTCCGTAGAATAAGAGACCGTATACTTAGTAGTATTCTACGTTAGAAGCTAGAAATTGATAGTCATGTTGTGGCCATTATAGGTTGACAATTCTACGTGCGGCGTATTCGACTTAGCTTGCGGATTAAGCCGAAAAGGTATGTGAACCATCTCCTCTTCTTCTAGCATGATTCCTTAAGATAAAGAAAGTAAGTCCTACTCCTTAAATGATCCACTCCTTGATTGTACTTGGATTGCCTAATATAGAAGTTGTTCTATATACTTCCTTGATTGTACTTTGGATGATTAAATTGTAAGTTGTTATAATCCATTTCCATAATGAAGTTTGGATTCTCAAAAGTGAAAGTATTTTACTTAAAGTACATAGAGTCTTGAAAATGAAGTGGTTTCCAAACCTTTTGAATAGTGCCTTAGTTTCAAAACCTAAAGGTTGTTATAATGACTTTAGGGAAGTCAAAGGAGTAATTTACTTAATTGTTTTAAAAGAGGAGAAATGACATGATTTAAAGAGAAGTAACTTGTTTTAAAGGTATGAGTTACTTGAGATTTAAAAGTAGAAGAAACTTGATTTCTAAAGTTAAGAAACTTGATTTCTAAATATTAAGAGACTTGAAGTATTTTCAAAGTTAAGAAACTTGATTTGTAAGTATGTGATACTTGGTTTTAAAAGTGCAAGTCTCTTGGATATAAAAAGGAATAAATTGGTCTAAAACCATAAAGGGTTATAACGGCTTTATGGGAAGTTGGTTGTAACGGCTTTATGGAAGGTTAAGAAAGTCATTTATTTTGATTAATGGGCATAAGTTGCCTAGATTGTGAAAAATTTGAAGTTACTTGGTTTCAAGCTTTGAAATGAGTTTTCTAAAGGTGTAGTAACTTACTTTGAAAAATAGACATGTCTCGATACTACTGTGTTAGTATCTCGGGGTTTTACATAAAAAGAGTGTTTTGAAAAGAATGTACGTAAGTAGTACTTTGGCTTTTTTAAATGAGAATTATTCTATGTGTGCCTTGATAGTACTTTGGCTTGTTAAATTGAGAATTATTCTATGTGTGACTTGATAAGTAATTTGTCTTGCTTAAATAAGGATTTCTCTTGGTTTATGTAAAAAGAAGGTACGGTAATTGTCTTGGGTCAGGTAAAGGCATGGTATTGTATTGGTTTGTGTAAAAGGAAAGGCATGGTATTGTCTTGGTTTATGACAAAAGAAAGGCATGGTAATTGTCTTGATTTGTGTAAAGGCATGGTTTTGCCTTCGTTTGCTTCGCATATGGGTTGCTCATATAGACATTCGTGCAAGTGTCATATCTCCACATCTCCGCCCCTCCATAAAGCGGCCGACAACTTGTTTCAAGGATACCACGGGTTAGCTCTCACGGGGTGAGTGGTACACACTACTGGCCTGGTCAGATTTGACTCGGACGTTAAATTCTCGGATATATATAAGTCATGGATTAGCTATCCGTGATGCGAGTATCGTGTACCGATGACTCATCAAGGGTCCTCGCGACCTAAGCCGGTGAAATAGTCCTCGCGGGTGAAATAGTCCTATGATAGGTCAGATTATAACACGTAGGTGGTTGACTCGAACCGCACGACCTTCATGTTTTGAAACGATATGGATTTCATTAATGAAAGGGTTCAGTGTGGTTATGATTTAAAGTGGAACAGTAATTCTCATTGTTAAAGACATAACTTAAAAGATAAAAAGGATTGCATTACTCTCATGATTGCAAGGTTCAGTGCTTATCGATGTTGTATTATATCATGGATTGCCAGTGAGAAAGGATTCCACGCATGATTGATATTTTGGCGCGAGACCCATGGTTATATTTGAGTAATGACTTTGAGGCACGCGCCCCGACTTGATATGACCGCTATGTATTGTGTATCGTGGTCGCTATCATACATGTCTCCTGCTTTGTTTAGATCATGATTTCATTACGATTTAATGTTTCACATACTTGGTACATTCTTCAGATCGACCTCGGGGCCGCGTTTCGACGCAGATTAGGCACGCGGTTTGGTGATCTGCAGTGTAGGACCTGCTCGTAGTTTCGGATAGCTCCATCCGCTCAGAGTTTATCTTTTGCATAGATCCTTCAAGATGTGCTTTTGTACATTTATGGGTACGGCGGGGCCTTGTCCCGTCATAGTTCAGTATAACTCTTAGAGGTCTGTATTCATATGTGGGATTGGACTCGTGTACAGTGTAATGTATTTTGTTTATGTATATAATATGGCAGCCTTGTCGGCTTTGCCCTTGTATGTACGTTGGTTTAAAAAAAAAAGAGGTGTTATTTAAGTTCCGCGATTTACTTGTGTCGGGCCAGTGGGTGCCTGTAGGTGGCACTACCAAGGGCCCGGGTTCGGCGTGATGCTTTAATGCCCAAGTCGACACCTTGATGAGGGTTACCTATTTACCAAGGACTAGACCGGGGTTGCTAAGTACAATCCCGAATGCTAACCAAGTAAGGTTGGCTAAAAACCTTAAGATGCACCCTAGGTTTGGGTTTGGTTGGGTCACGCAATCCCAACGTCCACTCGCACCAAAGGGGATTCCTTAATCTTGGACTCAATTAAGTCACGCAGTCTTAACCAAGCTTGCACCAAAGGGAAATCTTATCTTGGATTTAACTAGGTCACACAGTCCTAGCTTCAACTTATACTAAGGGGTTTGGTTCACACAATAACCAAAGGTACTCCCGGAGCACCAACTAAGAATATCAATCTTGGATTGAAAGACTTATCTTTGTGAGTAAACCTCAACCTTATATTATCAACAAACTCTGAATTTTACAATATCCTAAGGCCTCTATTTATTGTACAAAAGAGATTATTTTAGAAAGCAAATGAAAAGACACAAACTAACACCTAGTATGGACGCATTTGGATTTACTTGGTGACCAAGTGAGTTCGTCCAACACTTCCTCTTCCCTAGGCCAAAATTGATGCCTTCTATGTAACCATATTGATTCTTCTAACCTCTTTAGGGATCCCAAGTGGAAAAATGCATGATCTTGGACTCTTCATAAATTTAATCTTCTTGGAATGTGCATGGAAGATTCTATTCTTGGTATTTGTTTTGATGAACAATTTGGCCACCTCTTGATTTTTTTTTGGCCGAATTTGAAGCTTTCAATATAGCCAAATTTATGAACTTGTTAGTCCATAAATTCTCTCCTTGAAATCCCAATCTTCTAGATGTTCCTTGTCCTTGCCACTTTGTTGGCCAAGTCATCCTTTGTCCTTGCCATCGTGTACTCTCGGCCTAGTCACATTTATGACTTATTAATTGTGGTCCCAATGTTAGTTATTACATAGCACACTATGTGCTAAGCTATCCACTAAGCCAAGAATAAAAGACAAGCTAAAGAATATACATGGTCTCGGCCAAGACCAAACAAGAAGGCTAAAAAAAATACAAGGCTTCTCAAATCTTCACGTCACAACTCCAACACCATTCAATTTTCCATTCCATGTTAGGCATCCAAGTGTGGAATGATGTGTCATTGTTGGCACTATTGGTAAAGCTCTTCTCGGCTTTGGTTGAGAGTTTTAAGTCTGCGGGCTTATTTACATTAGCACTAATCTGGCGCAAACGGCTTGAACTGCTGGAAATAAACTAAGTCCAAGTTGACGCCTCACACATGAATAGCACCGAAGACTTGAGATTTATTCCAACTCAATTTTGGAGTGATCTAAGATGTGTTCTACATCTATAAATTCACAATAACAGAATTTTTAATAACTTTTGACCTGGAAGAGCTAGGAGCCACCGTGGAGATCAGTGTTGATTGGATTTTATCTTTTCTTCTCACATGACCCAAAATCTCATCAGGTTGTGAGGGCACCTACCTTAGCCCATAGGCGAGCCACTACATCCAAACGTCAATATATTATAATGCAAATGCAGAAAAATTAAGGGAAACATCATAAGTATTAGTAAATCTTAGAACTTAATACATAAACCTTAAACCAAAATCTCAAAATCTGGTTGTCATGAGTACAAAGAAACTAACTGGAATACAAGTCTGAAATGATATACAAATCACTGTCTTAAATATAAAGGACAGAAAGGTAAAATAACAAGAGGGATAGTTCTAGTGTCTTCCGCTCACCTTGGACTCCCAAGAAGATATCCAAGCGCCACGTCTAAGATCCTCTGTTGGCGTCTAGATCAGTACTTGCACATAGATTGCAACAAGTGTAGAGTGAGTACATGAAGCACGTGTATCAAGCAACATCATCGACCGACCTAACTATAGCAATGAAGAGGGTTGGTACTCCTAATACTTCTTTTCTTGCTTGGTTAGTCAAATTATACATTTTATAAGCATTACAACCATCTAACTAAGGATTCCACAATAAACTAAATCATAACGTACATTACTTTTCAAAGATCATACTAAAAGTCTTCTAACTTTACCTCAATTAGAATAATTTTAGCAATAAGGTTCCAACCTATACTCAATCAGACATCTAATACTCAAGATTTTATGTTTTATCCAAATCAACAAGTTTACCATTAAATGTTCAATCTTTTAGTTCTTATACTAAGGAACACTATCACGACCCGACCTCGGGCCCGTGACTGGTGCCTTACCCCGGGCACCCTAGTGATACAATCATCATAGAAAATCAGCGGAATAAAAACTTAAGCATGAATCAAGACATAAAATAAGAAATAGGCTAACCAAAACGGTTACCTTCCTGTATATATATATCAAAATTGAACAGTTAAATCCCTTACAAACCCTGACCACAACAGTACTACAGACCTCTACGAATTTAATAACAACTATGACGGACAGTGGCTCCCGCCATACCCTCAATGTACAAGAACCTACAAACTCAGTGGAATCATACCAAAAGATAAGCCTCCGAGAAACGGAGCTTCCTAAAACGCCGAATCGTGATCCTATGAGCGAGGATCAACAACCGGTGTACTCTACACGCGCAGATGAACGCACTTCCAAGGGCGAGGTCAAGATAACAGTACTAAGTATGTGAAATCAAAATATCAGAAATGAAATCATAATACTATATAAAACAAGAGACACGTATGATAACCAAACTACACCACGATACATAAGCAAATATGTCAAGTCGTGACTCACGCCTCAAAGTCATCACTCAAATATAACTATGGGTCTCACGCCCACAACATCAATCACGCCTGGAATACCTTCCTCATCGCCGGCAGCCTATGATATAACAACACCAAGGAGTACACATGAACACCGTGTCCCACTGTGTCTTAAAACCGTGACGGCAAGCACGGGCGGCATATCTACCGATCCAACTCGCATCATCAATCGATCGGCAAGTACGAAGCTACCTACCGTAACCTACCGTACTAACAATACTAAATAACTATATCACGGCCGACACGCGCAAGTGCGATAGCTCTACCAGATCCACCCGCCACGAATGACGGCAAGTAACTAGGCTAACCACCGATCACAACCGTAAGTCACGAGACTTCGCCACAAACCGAACGGCAAGTACGGGCTAACTACCGTAACCAAAGCCGAATCAGCCACGATCGGGCAAGACGAGAGCCAACTACCGATACCAAAGCCGACCAAGAAACCTCACGGAGAGCTAGTCCATGGAATAACAATAACGGTCACATGCCCCTAATCCTCATCTGCAGACATGCCCACGTGACAATAATAATGGAAGCATACCTGGAATCCTCCACACCGCGCAGACGCCCAAGTAAGTTCACAACAAGTCAGCCGACCCTCCATCGAGAGACGCGGTGGTATAGAAATACAATACTTGCACAACAAAAGCTATCACAACTAGCATAGGCAAGTTCAACATACTTTTAGACTTTCATTAACATGTAAATTGATTCACCATTTATATAAACTCAAGTACTCCCATTTTGTGCCAACAAATCTGGGTTTTAACCCAAAAGTACTACGTACTTAAATTCTTTCAAAAGATCGCTTTCTTTTTACAAAAGTCATACGATACCTATAGTATCAAAAATAGAGTATTATCATTTCAAGTAAACAAAAACCATTTCCACACCTTCTTTTGAAATAAACCATTTTAAGACAAAACCATGCCTTCTTTTTAAACCATTTTAAGACAAAACCATGCCTTTCTTTTAAACCAAAACACTTTAATTCCTCAAGTTTCATTTCTTTTAGAAATCAAGTTCCTTACTTTGGAATTTTAAGAAAAATCAATACTTGTTATTAATGATCTTATTAAAGCAACCATGATCTAGGAAATGTAATACAATTTTGTCTTATCTTAGCTTCTATGCAGATGGAGGTTTCTACTTGTTTTAATATAATTAATTGTCATTACATTTTCCTTTATTAACGCTGCAATGGCTTGTTCGATACTCATTCCCATTTCCGAAATCAATATAACATTATTCTTTAAAAACCAAGTACTCATTACTCACGAATGAGGTTTCACAACTTTTAACACAATTCAAGTCCTTAACAAATCATATCAAGTCAAGTATAAGTCAAGTCTCTTATCTTTTAAAAAAACAATCAACAATTCTTTTACCTACATAAAGTCGTTATAATTAACTTCCCATAAAGCCATTATAACACTTTATGTTCTAAACCAACCAAATTCATTTAGCACACGTACGTCTACCGTACTATATAGTTTACAACAATCATGCTAGAAAAGATAGGAAGAGGTTCACATACCTCGCGACGATTATCGACAATTAGCAAAATGCTCCAAAGTACTATAACCTTGCTAGCCTTTTCCACCCTTCAAGTAGAATACGCTACTCGTAGTACTTCCACCTATAATGACCATAAAACATCTATCAACTTCTCGATCTCTTTGTAGCACAATTCAAAGTACAAGGTTCCTTATTCTATGGAAAATTCTACAAGACCTCCCCGTAACCACATAAATCTCCTCCTCTAACAAGGCTCGCTACCAAGGCAACAACTCCACGGGTGTTACACGCCTAACCTGACGTACAACACCGCCTCGCAATAATACTACAAGTCTCATCAGAATACACCCAATGTAAATACAGTTCAATTCTTTATAATTATCCTTCCAATATATCTTATACTCAATTCTAAACTACTACAATATGTAATATCCAATTACAATAGGGGGACAAAGATCATTACCTCGATAAGCTCAAAATTATCCAAGATTTATATGTCGATCCTGAGAAACGTTTAGCTCCAATTCCTTATGCTCCAACCCGCTCCAAGCAACCCTTAGAAGTTTCTAAAAAACTTCTCATAACACTTCAACCAACTAGGAAGATTTTCCTAGGGTTTCATTTTGCGACTATTGGAATAAAGTAGTATTTCTGGGCTCTTATGTTGGGATAACTTTGGAATACTACAAGAGATTTAGGCTAAGGTATTTGGGACTATACCAACACTTGAAGATTTTTTTCTGCACAAAGCGGGAGTCGGACGAGAACACCTAAGGGGAGGGAGTATAATTTTTGCCTTGGAAACTCTCTAATGTGGATGAATAAAGTCTTGCAACCAAGGGGTATTTATAGAGAAATCAATGGCCAAGATTAAAGCAAGTGTAAGGTGAGGATCGGGACATGTGCTGGGTAATCTACCAACCATATGTCCACCACAAAACGGGACAAGGCTCGCCACTTGTCTCCCCACAAAAACGCCCAAGTTTCTTTGATTTCGCCATGTGGCCACACGGGGTGACACGTGTCACTTCTAATCGCCCAAAATATTTCATCTTCCAAAATATCCGTAATGCCAAAAATCTCAAAATAAAGCTGGCCCTACAAACAGAATTTCTCCTGTGGCCCCACGTGACCAATTCGTAAAATAAAATTTCATAATTGTCAAATATTCCAAAAGTCCGAATACCAAACTGGGAATCCAATTCCCCTTTAACGAACATTTTCCTTCACAAAATCCTAAACTTTTCCACAAAAATCACATCTTTCTTCCTTTTAATTTAAATGTTGTATTCTCGTACGTACGTCCTCACATACATACTATGGAACTACGGGGTGTAACATTCTTCCCCCCTTAGAAACATTCGTCCCGAATGTTCCTTCTAAGTCTCCAACCATACATGGGCCGGTATAGCCTTCACTACTATACTTACGAAACCAATTATACCACACATGGCCATAATATAACACACGCGCGAAACTCAAATCCAAGCCAACGAGGAATCACCTATAACATCACAAAAAGTTCCACCCAAGGTCTAAAGGATACTCCCTTCGCATCTTCACTTCACAACAAAATGATCACTTTTATCCTGTTAACACACGTTCACTTCTTTCCTTACTCGTCGTACCCTTCTCGTACACCCGAACTCTTTCTAGTACACGCATTCATACCCACCATCGCTTCAGTTTCCAAAACCTTGGAGTCACTACCTCCAACTTGGTCATCTTACTAGCCTCAAATTCCTTCAAGGTCATTCCTGGCCTTCACGACCTGATTCTGGTCGAACACATCCACGAACTCATACGATGGTTACCTAAACTTGGGCCTAACACCCTCGTGAACCTACCACCTGGCGGGACCACCTCGAACTGACCCCACCCCATTCCGGGCTGCGGGTTGACCCGCGATCTGGCCTCAACCCGACCCATTATCGCGCCAAACTCTCTTATCCCCCGATCCGGAACAATCTTACTAATTCACGTCATGGAAGATACCACTTCTATCTCAAACTACCCATGGAATTATCACAAAAATACTCCACGTATACTATGCACTCCGACAAAGATTAACCGTAAAGTCTTTTACTCAAGACGGTCTTACATCTAAGGTCTCAATCGTATAAATTCTAAGGCTCAAAATTTCTCATCCCTGCATTTACCCTTTTCACTAACCAAAGCTTCTAAATCATATTTTATCACCATGCCATCCGAACATAACACTTAACACATCATCATAACATCAATACAAACTAGTCTCTGTAGGGTTATGGTATACCGAAAATCAAATAGGCAGCTCAAAGGACCGCTAAAATCGGGAACTTCCACCGCGACTCTCGCGTGGCTCGCCGGCATGAACATCCCGCCTAGCTATGGAAGGTGAAGAACCCACAACTGATCCCGTAGTCTGTGCTATCCCACCAGTGCCACCTCTGGTCGGACAATCTCTCGCCAAATGGCCCTGTTGGCCGTAATCATAACAATCTCCCAAACTAGTATGACACTCCCCCCTATGGGTTTTACCACAACGGCCACATTGAGATACGGGTGGCCTCGTCCGGCGAGTACTCCTACTCCCCGGAAAATCTGAAACTCGAGCTCGACCGCTCCGAATACTCGACGCTCAAGATCTGGAGGACCACTGCGACCGGCGGAGGTGCATAATTAGCCTGCTGCTGAGGCGGTCCACCTCGAAAGTTACCAAAGGACCTCGCTGCTCGCCCTCTTACGCCGATCTCGGTCCTTCGCTTGCCTCTACGCTCTCCATCCCCGCATAAGCTCAGATACGGCAATGTCCATGCCCTACCAAGAGCTACTCCTGTACAACTCTCTGCCAGATAATCGTCAAATCCTGTGACATATCGATGCACTCTATCCTCCATGTCTGCCACTAAAGAGGGGACATAACGAGCCAACGAGCCAAACTCTATATCAGATTCCCAACCGTCCCGCCTGCTCGCGCTCAACATCATAAATCTATCTGCCCGAGCTCTCCTCATCTGCGAGGGCAAGAAGTGTGTAAGAAATGCCTCCGATAACTCGTCCTATACGGCTGGAAGTGCATGCTCTCCCCGGGACAGCTCCCACAAATCAAACCAGTCGACTGCAGTATCACGCAGCTGATGTGAACCTAGTACCACCGACTCTGTCTCTGAGGCCTTAATCACTTTCATGATCCGCTGCAGCTATCGAATAAACTCCTGAGGATCTTCCTCAGTTCTCGATCCATATAACTCGTGGATCGCAAACTCAAGAAGTCCCAAGTCTCCAACTATCGGATCTAGGTGAACCATCGTACTATCGGAACCGCGCCTCACGCTCGCCTCTCATTCTCGCCACAAGTCTAGCTAGTAATCGCCATCTCTTGTAACTCATATCTCGCCTCGGTCGTGGAATCGAGACTGTGTATCGCGTCTCGAGAGACCGCCGCCGCTTCTAGACTGGGCTAACGGCGCCGCAGTAACTCCCCATCTCAAGTACCACCTCGTAAAGATCGGGCTCGTGCTCGCAATCCTTCAGGTTTACTCGCAGCCTCCTTCACGCTTGCCCTTCGGGCTCGTTGCCTGCGCAGAGGCATAATCGTAAAAAGAATACGCTGAGGAGTCCAACTTACAACACAACTCTAAGGCACGATCTCGAGTGAGAAGAATGGAAACTAATCCTAAATATTCAGAGCCTCCTCGACATATAGATGGTGCACAACACACCGATAATCAAGACTCTACTAGACACGTCAGACACTTTCTCCGAGGATTAATCGCTCGATACCACTTTTGTCACGACCGACTGCCCGTGGATCGTGCCTACCCCGCACCCTAGTGATACAATCATCGAGAAAATCACTAATAAAAACTTAAGCATGAATCAAGACATAAAATAAGCAATAACCAAAACTAGCATCTTCAGATATATATATCAAAATTGAACAGCTTAAATCCCTTTCAAACCCCGCCACAACAAGATTACATGCACTTACGAATTTTATAACAACTATGACGGACAGCTTCCCGCCATACCCCGAATGTACAAGAACCTACAAACTCGTGGAATCATACCAAAAGATAAGCTCCTGAGAAACGGAACTTCCTAAAACATCGAACGTGATCCTATGAGCGAGATCAATGTCACGACCGACCGGCCGCGATCGTGCCCTACCCGGGCACCCTGCTCGTATACATCGAGAATAGCAAATGAACATACACAACATAAACATACGCAGAATAATAAACATCCTGTGCTAGCCGAGCAAGTGCCGCCTTTCCAATATATAACATAATCAAAAGTACAATCAGCATAACATCGCTTCTACAAACCACAAATGTGAATACATACCTCTAGGAATAACAATCGTATGGATAGTGGCTCGCCATACCCCCGAATGTACATAAATCTACAACATCGTGAAAGATCGTACTAAAAGAAAGACAAGCCTCCGAGAACGGAGCTTCCGACGCCCGATAAGTGATTCTAAGAGCGTGGATCCACAACTCGCTTTTCTTCTGCGGCAGATTTAACGCACTTCGAGGAAGTGGGTCGACACAATATGTACTAAGTATGTAAAACTGGAAAGTACTGTAATTACAACAAGTTTAAAACAAAGCCAGAGACATGTATGATAACAAAATTACAGTACACAGTGCCTTACTAACAATGAGAGTAAATCAAAAGAATACGTACAACATCACAATAGGAGACTCCCGATCAAATCATGGGTAGCGAACCCATAGAAACAGGTGGTATAACGTCTTAGGGTTATTACCCATCATTTATACTCTTACCCTGAAACAGGTGGTATAACGTCTTGGGGGTTTGCCCCTCATTTATACTCTTATCCTGGAGAAGGTAATAAAACAGGTGGTATAACGTCTTGGGGGTTTACCCCTCATTTGTACTCTTATCCTGGAGAAGCAGATAGCGCCTCGGGGTTTACCCCTCACTTATACTCTTACCCTATCTCAACCGGCCGTCATGCAATAAATAAGCAAGTTAGAAATTCCCCTAACTTCTTATTAGTCTTATTCATCTACACTCTCATTTTAGTTTTACCTAAGGCACTAACATGTCTTTTATAAAAATCCGGGAATTACCCAAAGTACTACGTACTTCTACTCTTTAAAACAAATGACTCTTTTTAGTAGAAAACTTCCAAGATACTATTAATCCTAGTATCAAGTCCAAATTAAATTTCAAGGCAAGTCACAACACCGTTAGAAGTAAAGTTAGGTTTCTAAATCAAGTGACTCATTTTCTTATAAAACCTTAGGCAATTGATGCCTTAAAATTGAATTGCCTTCCATTAAATCAAGCCATTTATCTTTCCATAAAGCCAATATAACCAACTCCCCATAAAGTCGTTATATTCACTTTATACCTTAGTCATATACAATTTCCCATCCAAGGGACTTATACGTTTAAAACGGAACAAGTATCACATACTTTAAAACTCTTCAAGTCCCTTAACTTTAATAAAACATAGACATCCTTAGTACTTTCAAAGCGTAATTAATCTCCTAACTCACTTGACTTGGCCATTCAATAAACTAGTAAAGGATATCAAGATCTTGTACGTCTACCGTACTATATACGTGTAACTAGTCATGCTCAAAGGATAGGAAAAGTTCTACATACCTCGCCGGGTCAAACCTCTTGTCAAGTACAAAGTCCCGCCCGTAGAATGTCAACCTATAATATTCACAATACGTCTATTAAAGCCTTACTTCAAACGTAGAATATTATAAGTGTCAAGTCCCTAAATTCTACGGAAAATCGGACAACACCTCCTTTGTTTTTACTAACTTTGCCACATTTTTCAAGGCCGAATACAATAACCAAACACGCCTCATTTAAGGCACAATCAAAACAATATAATCAATAGGGGATTACACGCCTACTAGACGTGTAAAATTCCGCCCCACCAACGATAACAAACTAGTACAAACTACAAGTCCAAATTCGGCCACATTGAGTTCAACAATACCAATTCTTATCCAATTTCCATTTCAATCCAAGTTGGTAGCATAACATGATATCAAGTCGCATTTGATTATAACTACCATAATCTTCAAGTAAGTAACATGCGATGATTTCTAATAAACGACCAATTAGTAATCCAATTTCAAGTGGCTTGTATAACATTTCGAATTTAAGCTAAAAGCAATCCATAATACTTATAACTTCAACACATCAACTTCATGCTAGCAACATGTAAAGCTAACAACAACAATATAATATATAATCTTGTAACACTTTAAAAGACAAGATTATACCTCAACGAATCCTAATCCAACTCCAATTCAAGTCGCTCCTTAGTAGTTTAGAGCCTCTCCAAGACACTTCAATCCGCTTGTTGAGACCCTTAGAACAACACCAACAAATATCCTTCAAATCTCCAACAAAACTTAGAAAGACAACTAGGTTTTCGTTTTGCGACTAACCCGTAAACTATCTTTTTTCAAGATTTTTCTATTGAGATATGTTTACAATACACATAAGAACCTTGGTTTAAAGTGGGGAGTTAAATGGACAAGAAACAATTTTTTTTCTTTTTCAAAGAGAGGGAACCCGAGAGCATGTTCTTGAGCTCTTCCAATTTTAGTGAAATTTTTCTAAGTGTTGGCTCACTCTTGCTACTAGTAGTATTAAATAGGACCTTGGAGGGTCAAGATGCAACTATTTGGGTGGCTAGGATAAGCTCTTATTAAATATCAAGACCTTGTGGGTCCTTTGACTTAGTCAAGACTATCAAGCTATAAGTTGCAAGACTTAGTCATCCAAGACTATGGTCAATGACCATTATGGCCATGCCTAATTCGACCAAGGCATCACTAAGAGGGGGTGACACATGTCGCCCTCCCATTCGTCACAATAATACATTTTCCGACAATTTCATATTTCCGATAAATTTTTACAAGTCTCAATCTTAACACTCATGAGTTCTTACTTACGTTCTTGAAACATGTCCTGTAAATACGGGGTGTAACATTTTTCCCCCCTTAGAAACATTCGTCCCCGAATGTTCTTTCGGAGTTAAACTTTAAAATTTGCGACATAGTTCCTTATACAACCCCGACATACCATTAATGTCACACATGGCCACATAATAGCATTTAAGCAAAAGAAAATACTTCAACTAAAACTTGACAAGTAAGGGAAGATGAATTACCTGAAGGTATAGGAAATAAGTGAGGATACTTCCTCAACATGTCCTCCTCCGCTTCCCAAGTCATCTCCTCCCGGTTATCATTTCTCCACAGGACTTTGACGGAAGCTACATCCTTGGTCCGCACGCCGACCGGGCGATCGAGTATCGCTATGGACTCTCCTCATACGATAACCCCTCTCACACTGGACCTCACTAGTAGGAAAAACTCTCGCTGGATCACCGATACACTTCCGCAACATAGAAACATGGAAGACCGGATGTACCGCCTCTAACTCCGATGGCAGATCCAACTCGTAGGCAACCTTGCCCACCCTACGGACGATCTGGTAGGGCCCAATGTACCTTGGGCTGAGTTTCTTCTTACCAATCTCATCACACCTTCATGGGTGACACCTTCAAGAAGACCCAATCGCCTACGAAACTCCAAACGCCGACGCCGATTATCCGCGATATGACTTCGCCGACTGGCCGCTATCAGCCTCCCGGATAAGCTTCACCTTATCCACACCGCCGTACCAAGTCCGCCAACTAATCGCACTCGCCCACGCCGAACCAACCAATCGGCGACTGCATTTCCGCCATATAAAGCCTCGTATGGCGCCATCTCAGATACCGGAATGGTAGCCGTTGTTATAAGCAAACTCCACGAGAGGCAAATGATCCTCCCAGCACCTCGAAATCAATCACGCAGCACGCAGATATCCTCGTTGTCCGATAGTACGCCCGCCGCCTGCCACCGAGGATGAAATGTCAGACCGAGACTCACTTGTCTCCTAAACCTTCTCGAAAGACCTCCGGTTAGCCAGAACCGGGCTCCCTATCGATATAATCGACACAGGACACCGCAACCTCACAATCTCTCGATGTATAACTGCATAGTCTCACCAAAACGCCGCCCCGATCGAAGGAAATGGACTGATTTCACACCACAACAATAACCTAAATGGAGTCGCATTTCCTCCGAGTACGAGGTAACCTCAGAACAAAGTCCATGTTGATCACCTCCCACTTCCAAGTCGAATCTCAATAGCTCGCATTAATCTGGCCTCGTGCTCGACTGACTACCGGGCAATTAGACATCAGGCAACAAACCATGCCACGCCCCTCTTCGTGCCATCCCACCAATACAAACATCCGAGGTCATGGTACATCTTGGTCGACCGATGAATAGAATAACGAGCACCGCGTGCTCTCCCGTAACCGCCGACGGTTCTCACACATCGGGACACACAACCGGCCCTCAAATCTCAAAGACCATCAGCGCTACTCGAATAGACTTTTCTCCTCCCAAGAGCCGCATCACGATACCGCATCAACATCGGGTCCTCAAATCGCCTCTTCACCTCATCAACGATGAAAGACTCGCAACCTCACGAACCCGCACTCACTATCGTCGGTATCGATCAATCGAACCCCAAGGCTCGCTAATCGGTGGATCCGACGGACCATGTCCCGCCTCTCCGATCGCACTCCGATGTGCTCCCCATCGATCTACGACTAAGGCATCAAGAACTACGCTGGCTTTCCCGGATGGTATGTAATATCAACATCATAATCTTTCAAAGAATCTAACCACCGCCTCTATCGCAAGTTCAGCTCCTCTCGCTCAAGATATACCGAGGCTCTTGTGGTCAGTATAAATATCCACATGAACCCCATACAAATAATGTCTCCAAATCTTCAAGGCATGTATAATCGCGCCAACTCTAAGTCATGGGTAGGGTAATTCCTCTCATGCTTCAGAATCGCCGGAAGCATAGGCTATAACCTTGCCGCGGCCGCATCAAAACACACCCTAGCCCGATACCCGAGGCATCACAATAGATCACGCACTGCCTAACCCTCAAGAAGAGTAAGAACTGGGCCAGAGTCAACCTCTCTTCAAAGAATCGAAACCCCGCCGCAAGCCTCCGCCCATCGGAACTTGGCCGCTCTCGAGTCACCTAGTCAACTGCCAAATCGAGGCAACCGCTTCCACAAACTCGCGATAATAACTCGCCAAATTTCAAGAAATCGCGCACTGCCGAGTAGAGGTCTCGCCAAGACTTGATCGCTTCACCTTTGCCGATCCACCCGAACACCATCGCCCCAATAATATGCCCTGTGAATGCCATCGAGGCCAACCAAAACTCACACTGAGAACTTGGCGAACAATCGCGGCCCGAGAACCCTAAGTACCGCCTCGTGATCTGCATGCCTCGCTCGTCCGCGAATACACCAGGATCTCATCAATGAACACAATCACAAAAGTATCCAAAATGGCTTGAACACCCGCTCATCAAATCCATAAATACCACTGAGCGCTCACAACCCGAAAGATATAACCCTAAACTCATAGTGCCCATACCGGTCCCGAATGCGCTTTGGGATGTTCGCTTCGAACTCGAACTCGATGATAACCATACCGCAGTTTATCTTTGAGAAACACTCGCACTCGCACTGGTCAAACAAATCATCAATCCGGGAGGGTACCTATTCTTGATGGTTACCTTATTCAGCTGCCTGTAATCAACACACATACGCAGCATCCCATCTTTCTTCTTCACGAACAAGACCGGCGCTCCCCAGGGAGATACACTAGGCCTGATAAAGTCTTTTCCAAAGAAATCTTTCACCTGGTCCTTCACCTCCTCAACTCAAGAAAGTGCCATCCTCAGATGGCGGAATGGAAATAGGTCGAGTGTCCGAAACGTGTCAATACAAAACTCAATCTCCTCTCAGAGGGATACCCTAAGATCATCCGGGAACACATCCGAAACTCCTAACCACCGGTATCGATCAAGAACTGCACCTCACCAGATCAAATACAACCAGATGATAGATGTACCTTTCTCGCACCATCTTCCTAGCCTTGAGGTAAGAAATAAACCTACCCATCGGCGACGCTGTGTTGCCCCTCCACTCGATAACTGGCTCGCCAGGAAACTGGAACCGAACCAGCCTGTCCTTACAGTCAACGTTGGCATAACAAGAAGCCAACCACCCATACCCATAATGACATCAAAATTTGTCATCTCCACTTCTATCAAGTCCGCAAGTGGTCCGACGATCAGAATATAAACCGGACAACCTCTCAGACACTCGCACTAACACCGAATCTCCCATAGGCGTAGCTACCTCAAAAGGCTCTATCGACTCCGGATCTATCCCGATTCTACCCGCAATAAGAGGGGACATATAGGACAAGGTAGAACCTGGATCTATCAAAGCATAAACGTCACAGAATGAAATCAATAATGTACTGCGACGACGCCGTGAAGCCTCCGATCCCGCCGGCCGCTAGAGAATATACGCGCTCGTGGACCGCTAGAATCGAACCACCACCACGACCTCTACCGCGCCCGCCGGCCGCGAGTACCACGCCTCCGGGCGCATAACCACGTATGAGAAGAAGACCCAAAGAATGATCCCGCTTACCGCATCAGACCACCCACGCCGCCTAGACGGACAATCTTCTCTCAAATGGCCTCGCCGCCACACGAGTAACAAGCTCCCGACGCTCGCGACACTCGCCTCGTGAAACCTACCGCATCGAGCACACCGAGGCGTGGGTGGTCCCGACGCGACGGTTCCACCTCCCCGAAATCTCAAGTCCCGAGCCCCGACCGCCTCCCGAATGACTGGCCGCCGACTCTTGCCGTAAAACCGCGAAGGAGCACTGCGGCCGGGCCGGAAAGTGGACTGGTTCGCCGAGGCTGTCCGCTCGAAATCGCCTCGAGACCTCGATGTCCTCGCCTCTTGGGCCGCTCGAGTCAATCTGGTCCTCTCTCTCTATCCTCTATCCTCGTGCATAGGCTCGCATCCGGCGATGTCCATACCGGCCAAGAGCTACACCTAAGCACGCGGTAATCATACGACGGCCAAGCCCCATCACAAAACGATGAACCCTATCCGCCATGTCGCCTACAATAGTTCATGCGATGTCCGCCAAGGAGTCAAACTCCAAGCTATACTCCCGATAGTCCTCTCGCTCGCCTCAAGGTCAAGACTGCCTACCCGGCTCTCCTCATCTCGTGAGGCAAAAGTGATCCTCAAGGCTCAGAACTCCTCCCAAATACCGGAAGAGCATCATCACCTCTCGAAAGCAACCACGACTCAAACCAGCTTCAACGCAATATCGCGCAACCTGCAGGAGGCTAGCGTAATGCACTCTCAAGCCCTAAGAACTCGCACGGTCCTGTAGCCGCCGAACGAACTCTCGCGATCCTCATCCGACTAACCATAAAACTCAGTGGATGACAACCCGTAAAAATCCCTAACCCGCAAACCGCCGCCCTAGGGTGGGCCGCTCGCTTCCCGCTTGTCCGACTACTATATCGTCAACAACCGGACCGCTCCTCGTAGTTCTATACTCAAGACCGGCCGCGAATCGAGGCTCGCACCGAACCTTCGAGCTACCGCCGCCTCGCTTCTAATACCGCTGGCGTGGAACTCGCCGACCCGCTTACTACCTCGTGCATAGCTCGTGCCCGAGTCCGTAACCCTCTCGAGTACCGCTAGCGCCTCGCCGCCGCTTTGCCCTTCGGGCCCCGGCCGCCTTCCGCGAGGCATATCTGCTTTCATAAGACTAGGTCGAGAGGATTCAACCTAATAAGACAAATTTCATCGCACGATCTCGCAGAGAGAAGAATGGAAACCAATCCTAAATGTCCCGCAGCCTCCGATTATAGATGTGGTGCACAACACGCCGATAATCAAGACTCTACTAGACACGGCCTCAGACACTTTCCGAGGACTAATCGCTTCGATACCACTTTTGTCACGACCACCCTCGGCCGCGATCGTGCCCTACCCGGGCACCTGCCTGTATACATCAGAGAATAGCAGCGGAACATACACAACATAAACACATGTGTAACAATAAAACATCCCAGGCTAGACGATAAGGCCGCCTTCCAATATATAACATAATCAAAAGTACAACTGCATAACATCGCTTCTACTTCAACCACAAATGTGAATACTGCACTTAGGAATAACAATCGTGGATAAGGCTCGCCATACCCCGAATGTACATAAATCTACAACATCGTGGAAAGATCAGACTAAAAGAGAAAAGCCTCCGAGAAATGGAGCTTCGACGCCGATAAGTGATCCTAAGTATGAGGATCCACCACCGCTACCCTTTCTCCGTGCATGAACGCAGCTTCGAGGAAGGGGGTCAAGACACAATATGTACTAAGTATGTAAATCGAAAGTATCAGAATTACAACAAGTTTAAAACAAAGCCGAGACATGTATGATAACAAAATTACAAGACACAAAGTGCCTTACTAACAATGAGAGTAAATCAAGAGAATACGCATAACATCACAATAGAGACTCGATCAAATCACGGGTAGCGAACCCATAGAAACAGTGGTATAACGCCTTAGGTTATTACCCTCATTTATACTCTTACCCCAAACAGTGGTATAACGCCTTGGGGTTTTCCTCATTTATACTCTTACCGGAGAAGGTAATAAAATAGGTGGTATAACGCCTTGGGGTTTACCCTCATTTATACTCTTATCTCGGAGAAGCGATATAGCGCCTTGGGGTTTACCCTCACTTATACTCTTACCCTATCTCAACCGGCCGTCATGCAATAAATAAGCAAGTTAGAAATTCCCCTAACTTCTTATTAGTCTTATTCATCTACACTCTCATTTTAGTTTTACCTAAGGCACTAACATGTCTTTTATAAAAATCCGGGAATTACCCAAAGTACTACGTACTTCTACTCTTTAAAACAAATGACTCTTTTTAGTAGAAAACTTCCAAGATACTATTAATCCTAGTATCAAGTCCAAATTACATTTCAAGGCAAGTCACAACACCGTTAGAAGTAAAGTTAGGTTTCTAAATCAAGTGACTCATTTTCTTATAAAACCTTAGGCAATTGATGCCTTAAAATCGAATTGCCTTCCATTAAATCAAGCCATTTATCTTTCCATAAAGCCAATATAACCAACTCCCCATAAAGTCGTTATATTCACTTTATACCTTAGTCATATACAATTTCCCATCCAAGGGACTTATACGTTTAAAACGGAACAAGTATCACATACTTTAAAACTCTTCAAGTCCCTTAACTTTAATAAAACATAGACATCCTTAGTACTTTCAAAGAAGCGAATTAATCTCCTAACTCACTTGACTTGGCCATTCAATAAACTAGTAAAGGATATCAAGATCTTGTACGTCTACCGTACTATATACGTGTAACTAGTCATGCTCAAAGGATAGGAAAAGTTCTACATACCTCGCCGGGTCAAACCTCTTGTCAAGTACAAAGTCCCGCCCGTAGAATGTCAACCTATAATATTCACAATACGTCTATTAAAGCCTTACTTCAAACGTAGAATATTATAAGTGTCAAGTCCCTAAATTCTACGGAAAATCGGACAGCACCTCCTTTGTTTTTACTAACTTTGCCACCTTTTTCAAGGCCGAATACAATAACCAAACACGCCTCATTTAAGGCACAATCAAAACAATATAATCAATAGGGGATTACACGCCTACTAGACGTGTAAAATTCCGCCCCACCAACGATAACAAACTAGTACAAACTACAAGTCCAAATTCGGCCACATTGAGTTCAACAATACCAATTCTTATCCAATTTCCATTTCAATCCAAGTTGGTAGCATAACATGATATCAAGTCGCATTTGATTATAACTACCATAATCTTCAAGTAAGTAACAGGCGACGATTTCTAATAAACGACCAATTAGTAATTCAATTTCAAGTGGCTTGTATAACATTTCGAATTTAAGCTACAAGCAATCGATAATACTTATAACTTCAACACATCAACTTCATGCTAGCAACATGTAAAGCTAACAACAACAATATAATATATAATCTTGTAACACTTTAAAAGACAAGATTATACCTCAACGAATCCTAATCCAACTCCACTCCGAAGTCGCTCCTTAGTAGTTTAGAGCCTCTCCAAGACACTTCAATCCGCTTGTTGAGACCCTTAGAACAACACCAACAAATATCCTTCAAATCTCCAACAAAACCTAGAAAGACAACTAGGTTTTCCTTTTGCGACTAACCCGTAAACTATCTTTTTCCAAGATTTTTCTATTGAGATATGTTTACAATACACATAAGAACCTTGGTTTAAAGTGGGGAGTTAAATGGACAAGAAACAATTTTTTTTCTTTTTCAAAGAGAGGGAACCCGAGAGCATGTTCTTGAGCTCTTCCAATTTTAGTGAAATTTTTCTAAGTGTTGGCTCACTCTTGCTACTAGTAGTATTAAATAGGACCTTGGAGGGTCAAGATGCAACCATTTGGGTGGCTAGGATAAGCTCTTATTAAATATCAAGACCTTGTGGGTCCTTTGACTTAGTCAAGACTATCAAGCTACAAGTTGCAAGACTTAGTCATCCAAGACTATGGTCAATGACCATTATGGCCATGCCTAATTCGACCAAGGCATCACTAAGGGGGGTGACACATGTCGCCCTCCCATTCGTCACAATAATACATTTTCCGATAATTTCATATTTCCGATAAATTTTTACAAGTCTCAATCTTAACACTCATGAGTTCTTACTTACGTTCTTGAAACATATCCTATAAATACGGGGTGTAACAATCAAAAACCGGTGTACCTCTACCTGCGGCATGAACGGCCTTCAGGAGGTCAAGATAACAGTACCAAGTATGTGGCGAAAATACTATAAATGAAATCATAACAGTCTATATAAAACCGGAGACATGTATGATAACCAAACTACAGTCCACGATACATAAGCAGTCATGTCAAGTCAGGGACTTGATCGGTGTATTTTATATACACTTTTCGAGTCGTTTTTAGTTAGTCTTTTGTCCCTTTTTGTACAAATAAGTGTCGTATTAGGATAAATTTTCTTTCTTTTGAGTCAAAGTGGTTAAAATGGCCAAATGGCGGAAAATGAGCTAAAAAGAGGGCAAAAGATGAGGGTCCAGAGCTTAAAAGACGAGAAAGTGGCGAGCAGCGGAACCGGATCAGCGCGCGGCCTCCTGCAATCGAAGCGAGCGCGGCGCTAATCATCAGAGAGGCTGCAGAGGTTCCAACATCGCGGCTCCTGCAGCGAGAGATCGGTGCGCGGCGTAAATCACCCGGCATCGCAGACTTCGTGGCCGGCGCGGAATCGTGCATGGCCGACGCTGAAAATCGTGTTTTAGACGAAATTGGGCCGACACGAAGGAAAAGTTGAGGCGGTTTTCAGCCTATAAAAGGAGAACCCTAGGCAGATTTTAAGGGTTCCCTTTCTTGCACAACACAAGGTTTTCTTGGATTGAAGATTGGAGACCCTAAACTTAGTAATTTTCTTTTCTTTTCTTTCTTTTATTTCAGTTTTGTATGATGAACTTTGAATTAGTTCTTGTCATGTCAATGACTAGGAACTAATTCTTTTATAGGGCTTTCCATGTTGATTCACTAGAAACTTATGTTATGAATTAATGCATGTCTATGGTTATTCTTCTTCTTGTTGAGATTTATCCAATAATTGCTTTGAATGCTTGGTAATTAAATGATCACTAATTATCATTATTTATATGATTTCTAATCAAACTTCGAAAGGAGGAGGTTGTGAATATGCTGTAAGTTGGGTAGACATATTTTGGATTGGGGATGAAAATACCTCAATTATTTTATGTAGCGTTAATGAGAGGCTTAAAAACCCTAATTTTACGCAGTGCGTTGCGGTTAACTAGGTTTTTGTTCTTAATCCTCCTATAGAGTTATCCTTATCACCGAAAGGTAGAAAGGAGCAATACTGGGGTTGAGTGTTTATATATCCTTAACGGGAATATAAAACGATTTCGTAAACCTGCTAGCTCCGAGAGAAGAAAACCATAATTCATTGCATTAATAAATAACATAAGCGGATAGTTGAGGAGACATGAAAGCCCTATTCCCATCACAACTGAAGTAAACTTATAGTTAATTAGCTTTTATAATTGTTAGTTATAAACCACAAAATCAAATATTGGTTACCAAATAGATACCAAAAGATAGATAGTTGGTAATTGAACCCTAATCCTTGTGGACGATATTCGGTCTTACCAAGACTATATTACTTGTCACGATAACGTGCACTTGCGTTAAAGTGTGTGCATCTTTTCGCGCATCAAGTTTTTGGCGCCGTTGCCGGGGATTAGACATAGTTCAATATCAAATTTATCTATTTTTAATTTCTAATTTGGTTTTTATTTTTATTTCTTTACATTGTTTATTTTATTTTATTTTCTTTTGTACAAACAAGTGTGCCGTGATTCGTTGTTGGTTTTGATTCATCTCAGGAATCCTTTAGATATGGATTTTTACTGTCAATATGATAGAGATCCAACCCTATAGGAAGAGAGGGAGGAATTACGAGAAGCTATACTCAGTTTCACGAGGTACCAAAATCAGTTCATGGACGAAACGAGAATGGCCATGAAGAAGTTGGAAACGCAAATAGGAGAGCTCACGATCATGTTGAACAGCGAAACGCAAGAAGAGCAATTTGCACCTGGGGTAGACAATATGGAAACACAATGTCAGGCAATTAACCTGAAGGATGCCAAATCAGAGGAGATAGAAAGTGCGCAGTTAGTGGCAGCGGCCAAGATTCGAGGCAGGCAGAGAGTGAGCAAGCGGCAAAAGCGGGCGCGCGCCGTAACCCATAAATCGAAAATTCGGCGTAAAGGCAGTAACCGCACGTGTGATAATACCATATCCCCAGAAGTTAAAAACATGTACTCTTGACAAGCAATTCTCTAGATTCGTGGAGATCCTCAAACAATTGCAACTCAATATCCCGTTTGCTGAAGCATTAGAGAAAATGCCGAGCTACGTCAAGTTCATGAAGGATGTGCTTAGCAAAAAGATGAGGATAGAGGACTACGAAACAGTGATGTTGACTGAGGAATGTAGTGTCATCCTACAGAGACAACTACCTCAGAAGTTACAAGATCCAGGGAGCTTCACCATCCCATGCACCATTGGAAAGTTTGAATGTCAGAAAGCATTGTGCGACTTGGGAGCAGGCATAAATCTGATGCCTTATCTAGTTTTCTGCAAACTAGGAATGGGAGAAGTCAAACCTACAAACATCACTTTGCAGTTAGCTGACCGCTCAATAGTTCATCCTAGAGGAGTCATCGAAGATGTATTAGTGAAGGTGGACAAGTTCATCTTTCCCGCCGACTTCGTTATCTTAGACATACAAGATAACGATGGAATCCCCATCATACTTGGCAGACCCTTCTTAGACACAGGACAGGCTCTCATTGATGTTCACAAAGGGGAGTTGAAGCTTCGAGTAGATGAAGAAGAGGTGATTTTCAATGTTTTTCGAGCAGCAACTTTTCCAGATGCCAAGGATAACTGCTCAGCCATTGATCTTATCGAAGAAGCAGTGTCAGCCAAGGAGTTCGGACATGATGATACGCTTGAAGAAGTACTGACCACATGGGATGATGATAGTAGAAACGATCCAGATCTGATGGAGTATGCAAATTGGATGAATGTTTATGAAAAATGGGATACGAGGAAGTATGAAGAGCTTGGACAGATGCCAGAAAGATCATTACCATCCACAGAGAAGGCTCCAGAGTTAGAGTTAAAAACCCTACCCAATCATCTACAATACCAATAACTAGGTGAAGAGAAAACCTTACCAGTAATCATTTCATTCCACCTATCCACCGAAGAGATTGATAAACTGCTAAGAGTATTGAAGAATCACAAGCGGGCCATTGGATGGACATTAGCAGACATAAAAGGGATAAGTCTGTCAACAGTAATGCATAAAATCCGTCTAGATGAGGAGAGCAGACCATCCATCGAAGTTCAAAGGCGACTAAACCCAAACATGAAAGAGGTAGTCAGAAAGGAAATCCTAAAATGGCTCGATGCAGGAGTAATTTACCCTATATCTGACAGCACATGGGTGAGTCCAGTACAAGTGGTGCCTAAAAAGGGTGGAATAACAGTGGTGACCAACGAAAGGAACGAACTCATTCCCTCTAGAACAATCACCGGATGGAGAATCTGACGTTGGTATCGCAAGTTGAACAAGGCAACCGAGAAAAGACCACTTCCGCTGCCATTTCTAGATCAAATGTTGATGGACTTGCAGGGCATAACTACTATCGCTTTTGGATGGATACTCGTGGTATCACCAGATTGCAATAGCACCGTAAGATCGTGAAAAGACAACATTTACTTGTCCTTTTGGTACATTTGCATTCAGAAGGATGCCATTCGGACTCTGCAATGCACCTGCAACTTTTCAGAGGTGTATGATGACAATTTTCTCATACATGGTGGAGAGGACTATAGAGATCTCTATGGATGACTTTTCGGTCTTTGGAGCATCGTTCGATGAGTGCTTAAGGCATCTGAAGCGATGTTAAGCGGTGCGAAGAGTCTAACCTTGTGCTAAAGCGGGAGAAGTGTCACTTCATGGTAACAGAGGAATTGTCTTGGGACACAAAATATCAAGCCAAGGTATTGAGGTGGACAAAGCAAAGATTTCGATGATCGAAAATCTACCACCTCAGATCAACAAAAGGAGTCAAGTTTCTTGGACACGCAGTTTCTATAGAAGATTCATCAAGGATTTTTCAAAGGTCTCAAAGCCTCTTTCCACATTGCTAATGACGGGGTTGCCTTGACTTCAATAAAGAATGCTTATCCGCATTTGACGCCTCGAGAGAAGCTTATTTCAAGACTCATAGTCATTGCACCAAACCGAGCTCCCATTTGAACTAATGTGCGATGCAAACGATTATGCGAGGAGCGGTGCTTGGACAGAGAATCGACAAGGTATTTAGATCCATTTACTATGCTAGTAAAACTCTAAATGGCCTTGCTTAAATTATGCAACTACCGAAAGGAACTACTAGCTATAGTATATGCATTTGAGAAATTCAGCCATACTTGATTGGGAATAAGGTGATAGTATACACTGACCACTCTGCTATAAAGTACTTGATGACAAAGAAGGATGCAAAGCCTCGCCTCATTCGATGGGTCCTGCTTCTACAAGAATTTGACGTGGAGATTCGTGATAAGAAAGGAACAGAGAATTCAGTTGCAGACCACTTGTCAAGACTGGAGAACACAGAGAGCCAGAACACCAAGGATGTGCAAATAAATGATCACTTTCCAGAAGAACAACTGTTTCAAGTAAGTATGAATTCTAATTTACCTTGGTACGCTGATTTTGTTAACTTTCTTGCAGCTAAGGTACTACCCTGCACTGACAAGACAGCAAGTGAAGAGGTTTTACTCAGAAGTAAAGCATTACTATTGGGAGGAACCTATGTTATACAAACATTGTGCCGACCAAGTCATCAGGCGATGTATACCAGAAGAAGAGATGCACCAGGTTCTCACCCATTGCCACACCCTATCATGTGGTGGACACTTTGGGGCATCAAGAACAGCGGCAAAGGTACTGCAATGCGGATTCTATTGGTCAACACTTTTTAAGGATGCCCATACCTTTGTGAAGAGATGTGATAGTTGTCAGAGAACAGGGAACATCTCAAGACGAAACGAAATGCCTTCGCAAGGGATATTGGAAGTGGAACTCTTTGATGTGTGGGGAATCGATTTCATGGGACCATTCCCGCCATCCTTTGGAAATCAATATATCCTTCTGGCAGTAGACTATGTGTCCAAATGGGTAGAAGCAGTGGCCACAAAAGAAAACGACAGTAAGACTGTTCAAAAATTCCTTCAAAAGAATATTTTCACAAGGTTCGGCACTCCAAGAGCCATCATCAGTGACGAAGGAAGTCACTTTTGCAATAAGCAGCTGAATTCATTGCTTTCCCGATATGGAGTCTACCACCGCACCACAACTGCCTACCACCCTCAAGCTAATGGGCAAGCAGAAGTGTCAAATAGAGAAGTGAAGAGCATATTGGAAAAGACGGTGAACGGCTCAAGGAAGGACTGGTCTATCAAACTGGATGACGCATTATGGGCATACCGGACATCATTCAAAACACCAATTGGTATGTCACCATATAAATTGGTTTTTGGTAAAGCATGTCATTTGTCAGTAGAGTTGGAACACAGAGCGTATTGGGCAATGAAGAAGTTAAACATGGATTCCACGGCAGCAGGACAGAGGAGGTTACTACAGCTAAGCGAGTTAGATGAATTCAGGCACAATGCCTATGAGAATGCAAAGATCTACAAGGAACGAACGAAATTATGGCACGGCAATAGGTTGATACCGAAAGACTTCCAAGAAGGACAACAAGTGCTTTTATTCAACTCAAGGTTGAAATTATTTCCAGGCAAGTTAAAATCACGTTGGACAGGACCATACACGATGGTAAGAGTATTCCCATATGGTGCAATCGAAATAAAAGGGAGAGAGGGAGCTTCCTTCAAGGTAAACGGATAGAGGTTAAAACCCTATCTGATCAATGAAATGGAATACATGAACGTAGTAACGTCTCACACCCTAGAATAATAAGGAACTTTCGTCCGGCTAAAAGACGTTAAAGACAACGCTACTTGGGAGGCAACCCAAGGTATTTCAGTTTATTTAGTTTAAATGCAATTAGTCTTTATTTAGAACAGTCTCACGGAGGTAGTGTCTGTGTTGTGTTGACAGGTGAAAGCCAAGGACTTGGAAGGCGGCGAAGAAGAAGCCAAGATTTCGAACCGGTGAAGCGCGGCGCCGAAGCGGCCGCGGGCCAAAGATCAAAAGAAGCCCGAGTCCGCGCGGCTCCCGATGTGAACGCGGCGCAGGAAGTTCAGAACCAGCACAGGAGTTTGGGCGCCGCAGCGCCAATTTGCAGGGCCGCGACGCCACAACGAAAAAAATCTGAATTCTGAAAAATGCCCTGATCCGAAGGCCCTGTCGCCAAATTAAAAACCCAGAGCTCTCCTCCCCTCACGGAATTCAAATTACTATCCAACGCCATTGCCACCATTTTAGCCAAGTCTGTAAGTGTCTTATTTCTTTTATTGTCTTTGAGTCTACACACATTGGGGACAATGTGTGATTTAAGTTTGGGGGGGTGTTTTATTTGTGTTTTATTTGTGTCTTACTGTTATAAGTATGTTAAGTCTTTTTGTTGTTTTTTGTGTATTTTTGAGTCACAATTTTTTTTCTTTTAAGTCATAATTATATGTCAAAAGATCATGTATGATGTAGTTGCTAGAAACACCTAGTGAAGTAAGATGGAATAATGTAATGGAATTGAAGCAACTATCTAAACACTTAGGTTAGATATGCCAGAAACTCACAAAATCTGTCTATTTGGAGTTTTTTGCTTGAATTATGCACGCTAAATGATGAATACTTATGTGTTATGATTGCTTGCTATTTGAGGCGAAATAGTAGGATATGCATGTTAGGGAGATGACTCAGGCATTTCTTTGATAGCCAATTCTTACCATTCTTTTATATCCCTGACTTTAAAAGTATCCCTAGTCAGCCCCATTGAGCCTAAAAATTGAAACTTCTTCTTTGACACCCTATATTCCCACAAATTGTGCCATAAGTAAAAATATGAAATAGTGGAATAAATTGTGTTAAAAAAGAGACAAAAAGAGTGAACAAGCTTGTTGCACCCCAATAAAAAAAGTAATAAGAAATAGGCAAAAGCCTAAGTTTGGGGGTGCTTGTTATTATAATACTCTTCACTCTCCCAAAACAAAAGAGGGAAAAGATAGAATTGAAGTGAAGAAAAGAACCAAAAGAAAAGGGAAAAATGGAAAAGTTAAAGAGCTTATGGTACACAGAATGAGCCTAAATGCCTATTTTTACCTACCTATACCTAAGCCTACATTACAACCCTTAAAGTCCTGAAGATCTCTTTTATGCATATCCAGGATTAGTGGAGAATAGCAAGTAAACATGCCATAGAATTTTTGAATTTTACAAGCATGATTCAGTATGTTGACTTCCATTAAGCATGATAAAAATGAGTTTGCGAAATATCTAGCTTAAAGTGTTTAGTGTGCTAAAAATTTCATGCTATATGTTCCTGCATATTATTCTGCTAACCTTCAAGTTTTCCTAGATAACACTAATGCAGCAAAAGTGATCAATGTCAGTGAGTCTTTTATTTTTGTTTCTTTGAGTCCTTTATTTCTTTCTTTCTATCTTTGCTCGAGGGCGAGCAAAGGTTAAGTTTGGGGGTATTTGATCGGTGTATTTTATATACACTTTTCGAGTCGTTTTTAGTTAGTCTTTTGTCCCTTTTTGTACAAATAAGTGTCGTATTAGGATATATTTTCTTTCTTTTGAGTCAAAGTGGTTAAAATGGCCAAATGGCGGAAAAGGAGCTAAAAAGAGGGCAAAAGAGGAGGGTCCAGAGCTTAAAAGACGAGAAAGTGGCGAACAGCGAACCGGATCACGCGCGGCGCCTCCTGCAATCGAAGGCCGCGACGCCTAATCATCGAGGCCGCAGAGTTCCAGCGCGCGCCATGACAGCGAAGATCGATGCGGCGCCAAATCACCAAATCACCGTAGGAGACTTCGGCCGCCGCGCGAAATCGATGTCGCGCCGACGCGGGAAAATCAGGTTTTTAGATGAAATTCTGGGTCTGGCCTGAAGGAAAAGTTGGAGGCGGTTTTCAGCCTATAAAAGGAGAACACTAGGCAGATTTTAAGGGTTCCCTTTCTTGCACAACACAAGGTTTTCTTGGATTGAAGATTGGAGACCCTAAACTTAGTAATTTTCTTTTCTTTTCTTTCTTTTATTTCAGTTTTGTATGATGAACTTTGAATTAGTTCTTGTCATGTCAATGGCTAGGAACTAATTCTTTTATAGGGTTTTCCATGTTGATTCACTAGAAACTTATGTTATGAATTAATGCATGTCTATGGTTATTCTTCTTCTTGTTGAGATTTATCCAATAATTGATTTGAATGCTTGGTAATTAAATGATCACTAATTATCATTATTTATATGATTTCTAATCAAACTTCGAAAGGAGGAGGTTGTGAATATGCTGTAAGTTGGGTAGACATATTTTGGATTGGGGATGAAAATACCTCAATTATTTATGTAGCGTTAATGAGAGGCTTAAAACCCTAATTTTACGCGTAGTGCGTGACGGTTAACTAGGTTTTGTTCTTAATCCTCCTATAGAGTTATCCTTATCACGAAAGGTAGAAAGAACAATCTGGGTTGAGTGTTTATATATCCTTAACGGAATATAAAACGATTTCAGTAAACCCGCTAGCTCCGAGAGAAGAAAACCATAATTCATTGCATTAATAAATAACATAAGCGGATAGTTGAGGAGACATGGAAGCCATATTCCCATCACAACTGAAGTAAACTTATAGTTAATTAGCTTTTATAATTGTTAGTTATAAACCACAAAATCAAATATTGGTTACCAAATAGATACCAAAAGATAGATAGTTGGTAATTGAACCATAATCCTTGTGGACGATATTCGGTCTTACCAAGACTATATTACTTGTCACGATAACGTGCACTTGCGTTAAAGTGTGTGCATCTTTTCGCGCATCAAGTTTTTGGCGCCGTTGCCGGGGATTAGACATAGTTCAATATCAAATTTATCTATTTTTAATTTCTAATTTGGTTTTTATTTTTATTTCTTTACATTGTTTATTTTATTTTATTTTCTTTTGTACAAACAAGTGTGCCGTGATTCGTTGTTGGTTTTGATTCATCTCAGGAATCCTTTAGATATGGATTTTTACTGTCAATATGATAGAGATCCAACCATAGAGGAAGAGAGGGAGGAATTACGAGAAGCTATACTCAGTTTCACGAGGTACCAAAATCAGTTCATGGACAAAACGAGAATGGCCATGAAGAAGTTGGAAACGCAAATAGGAGAGCTCGCGATCATGTTGAACAGCGAAACGCAAGAAGAGCAATTTGCACCTGGGGTAGGCAATATGGAAACACAATGTCAGGCAATTAACCTGAAGGATGCCAAATCAGAGGAGATAGAAAGTGTGCAGCAGCAGCAGCGCCGCGGCGCCGAAGATTCTGAGACAGTGTAGGAGAGTGAGCGCCGCGCAAAGAAAGAGCGGTCGCGGCGCCTAACCTGTAAATCGAAAATTCGCGTCGTGAGCAACCGCACCCCAGGTGATAATACCATACCCCCATAAGTTAAAAACATGTACTCTTGACAAGCAATTCTCTAGATTCGTGGAGATCCTCAAACAATTGCAACTCAATATCCCGTTTTCTGAAGCATTAGAGCAAATGTCGAGCTACGTCAAGTTCATGAAGGATGTGCTTAGCAAAAAGAGGAGGATAGAGGACTACGAAACAGTGATGTTGACTGAGGAATGTAGTGCCATCCTACAGAGACAACTACCTCAGAAGTTACAAGATCCAGGGAGCTTCACCATCCCATGCACCATTTGAAAGTTTGAATGTCAGAAAGCATTGTGCGACTTGGGAGCAGGCATAAATCTGATGCCTTATCTAGTTTTCTGCAAACTAGGAATGGGAGAAGTCAAACCTACAAACATCACTTTGCACGCCCTCAAAGTCATCACTCAAATATAACTATGGGTCTCACGCCCACAACATCAATCATGCCCGTGGAATACCTTCCTCACTGCCGGCAGTCTATGATATAACAACACCAAGGAGTACACATGAACACCAGGTCCCACCTGTGTCTTAAAACCGTACGGGACAAGTACGAAGGCATAACTACCAGATCCAACCTGCATCATCAACTGACCGGGGCAAGTACGAAAGCCAGCTACCAGAACCTACCGTACCAACAATACTAAATAACTATATCACGAAGCTGACACGTGGCAAGTGCGATAGCCTCTACCAGATCCTCTCTGCGCCACGTAGCTGACGGGGGCAAGTAACCAGGCTAACCACCAGATCACAATCGTAAGTCACGAAACTTCGTCCAAATACTGACTCGCGAAGCTGACACGTGGCAAGTGCGATAGCCTCTACCAGATCCTCCCTGCGCCACGTAGCTAACGGGGGCAAGTAACCAGGCTAACCACCAGATCACAACCGTAAGTCACGAAACTTCGCCGCGAAGCTGACACGTGGCAAATGCGATACCCTCTACCAGATCCACCTGCGTCACGTAGCTGACGGGGGCAAGTAACTAGACTAACCACCAGATCACAACCGTAAGTCACGAGACTTCGCCACAAAACTGAACGGGGCAAGTACGAAGGCTAACTACCAGAACCAAAGCCGAATCAGCCACGACCGGGGCAAGTACGAGAGCCAACTACCAGATACCAAAGCCGAATCAGTAAAACCTCATGGAGAGCTAGTCCATGGAATAACAATAATGGTCACATGCCCCCGGAATCCCTCATCGGTGTAGACATGCCCATGTGACAATAATAATGGAAGCATACCAGTGGAATCCTCCGTCACTGCCGGTACGTCCAAGTAAGTTCACAACAAGTCAGCCGGCCCTCCATCGAGAGACGCGGTGGTATAGAAATACAATACTTGCACAACAAAAGCTATCACAACTAGCATAGGCAAGTTCAACATACTTTTAGACTTTCATTAACATGTAAATTGATTCACCATTTATATAAACTCAAGTACTCCCATTTTGTGCCAACAAATCCGGGTTTTAACCCTAAAGTACTACGTACTTAAATTCTTTCAAAAGATCCCTTTCTTTTTACAAAAGTCATACGATACCTATAGTATCAAAAATAGAGTATTATCATTTCAAGTAAACAAAAACCATTTCCACACCTTCTTTTGAAATAAACCATTTTAAGACAAAACCATGCCTTCTTTTTAAACCATTTTAAGACAAAACCATGCCTTTCTTTTAAACCAAAACACTTTAATTCCTCAAGTCTCCTTTCTTTTAGAAATCAAGTTCCTTACTTTGGAATTTTAAGAAAAATCAATACTTGTTATTAATGATCTTATTAAAGCAACCATGATCTAGGAAATGTAATACAATTTTGTCTTATCTTAGCTTCTATGCAGATGGAGGTTTCTACTTGTTTTAATATAATTAATTGTCATTACATTTTCCTTTATTAACGCTGCAATGGCTTGTTCGATACTCATTCCCATTTTCGAAATCAATATAATATTATTCTTTAAAAACCAAGTACTCATTACTCACGAATGAGGTTTCACAACTTTTAACACAATTCAAGTCCTTACCAAATCATATCAAGTCAAGTATAAGTCAAGTCTCTTATCTTTTAAAAAAACAATCAACCATTCTTTTACCTACATAAAGTCGTTATAATTAACTTCCCATAAAGCCATTATAACACTTTATGTTCTAAACCAACCAAATTCATTTAGCACACGTACGTCTACCGTACTATATAGTTTACAACAATCATGCTAGAAAAGATAGGAAGAGGTTCACATACCTCGCGACGATTATCGACAATTAGCAAAATGCTCCAAAGTACTATAACCTTGCTAGCCTTTTCCACCCTTCAAGTAGAATACGCTACTCGTAGTACTTCCACCTATAATGGTCATAAAACGTCTATCAACTTTTCGATCTCTTTGTAGCACAATTCAAAGTACAAGGTTCCTTATTCTATGGAAAATTCGGCAGCACCTCCCCCCCCCCCCCGTAACCACATAAATCTCCTCCTCTAACAAGGCCTGCTACCAAGCCAACAACTCCAAGGGGGTGTTACACGTCTAACCGGACGTGTACAACACTGCCCCGCAATAATACTACAAGTCTACTGTAAATACAGTCCAATGTAAATACAGTTCAATTCTTTATAATTATCCTTCCAATATATCTTATACTCAATTCTAAACTACTACAATATGTAATATCCAATTACAATAGGGGGACAAAGATCATTACCTCGATAAGCCCAAAATTATCCAAGATTTATATGTCGATCCTGAGCAACGTTTAGCTCCAATTCTTATGCTCCAACCCACTCCAAGCAACCCTTAGAAGTTTCTAAACAACTTCTCTTAACACTTCAACCAACTAGGAAGATTTTCCTAGGGTTTCATTTTGCGACTATTGGAATAAAATAGTATTTTCGGGCTCTTATGTTGGGATAACTTTGGAATACTACAAGGGATTTAGGCTAAGGTATTTGGGACTATACCAACACTTGAAGAATTTTTTCTACACAAAGGGGGAGTTGGACGAGAACATCTAAGGGGATGGAGTATAATTTTTGCCTTGGAAACTCTCTAATGTGGATGAATAAAGTCTTGCAACCAATGGGTATTTATAGAGAAATCAATGGCCAAGATTAAAGCAAGTGTAAGGTGAGGATTGGGGACATGTGTGTGGGTAATCTACCAACCATATGTCCACCACAAAAATGGGACAAGTGGCTTGCCACTTGTCCCCCACAAAAAAAGTCCAAGTGCCCTTTGATTTCGGCCATAGGGCCACATGGGGGTGACACGTGTCGCCCTACTGCCAAAAATATTTCATCTTCCGAAAATATCCGTAATGCCAAAAATCTCGAAAATAAAGTGGGCCCCACAAACCGTAAATTTCTCCCGTGGCCCCACGTGACCAATTCCGAAAATAAAATTCCATAATTCTCAAATATTCAAAAAAGTCCGAATACCAAATCTGGGAATCCAATTCCCTTTAACGAACCTTTTTCCTTCACAAAATCCGGAAATTTTTCCGTCGAAAAATCACATCTTTCTTCCTTTTAATTTAAATGTCGTATTCTCGTACGTACGTCCTCACATACATACTCTGGAACTACGGGGTGTAACAAACACGTAGAGATCTCATCTCTATATCGTTCCTAACAATCCAAGTCATAAAGATCCCATGTTTATTAGCATTTCTAGCAATCATGGTCATAAAGATTCCATATTTATATCATCACTAAACGATTTCATATTTCATCTTTTGTCAAGAATAAGTTACAAGGTACCAGTATTTATTTCTATCAAGCCATAAGTTCATAAGTCTATCAGAATTCAACACCGAGTACACATAACAATAATTGCACGTCAAGAAGTATGTATGAAATGATATGCAGATGATACATATGCAATGTAATGGCCTTATGTCTCGGACATCACTCTCGTATCATATACCATATCCAAAATCCAATTTCCCAAGACTCTCTCAGCAATATCTCAATCGTTCACTACCAAATACAAATATGTACGAATGATATGGATATGTGTATACCGTGTAATAATAATAATCAATATAATCAGTATTTATTATTTTTTCAAGTATTTAGACGAGATGTAAAGTGATGAATGCATGAAAACTCAAATTAAGAATAGGATATCAAACATGGTTATGAGCCTAAACAATCGGCAAACATACCAACCTAAGTGGATTTATGCACAGCGACCACGACCCGAAGGGCTAAACATATAATTCCTTCAAGCATATCAAAATACTTCATTAGTTACCCAAGTAAAGTTCATCGGTGTCCGTATTAGTTCTCGTCACCTCACTAATATGGGACCCCAAATTCTCCATTACTCCCATTAATTTATTAATAGCACACCAACACATAAACTTTATACTAGACTCTGATAAGTCTCTACTTGCCTGATTCGAAGTTGAAGAATCACACACAACCTTTCCCTTCCTTAAAGCCTCCCCGCAAGCCCACTCTGATAAATTATATCAACTTTATATGATTATGGATTTATCGATGCTCGTAATGCTAAATAAGTCTAGAATCTCCACGATAAACTACAAAGGAACCCCGAGCCCACATTATTAAAATACAAACTTGACTCAAATAGTATCATAACATGCTAGATAGTCATACTCAAGTTAATTTAATAATTAAGCCCAATTGGATCAATTATTCATGAATTGGCAAAAGCCCCAATTCTGACCCTATGAATTCTATCAATCACCAAAAGGGTTTCTAACATGCAACTGATTGAATAAATATCACCCAAAATTCTAAATACGATACAAGTTTATAATATCAACAACAATAATTCAATAATCAATTCCCAAATCCCAAATATAACTCTCTTATTATCAACAAGACAATTCTATTATTTCCTCCATTTAAGAATCATGATTAGGATGGAACTTGACTAGTACACATTAATTAATGGGTGGAAAGATTACCTGAAGTGATGAATTTCCCTTGAATCTTCACGAATCCTACTGCCCAAGCTCCACTACCAAAAGAAATGTTTTTGGGGAATAAATAGATTCTAGGTCATTACTCTATATAAAGATAACAGTGATCCCGCACCAGCAGAATTGACTTCGATGGAGTGGACACGTTTCGACAAAAATCCATCCACTGAGGCGAGGTCACTTAAGATCTCGAATCACAATAGGGAAGAATGACACTCTACAGAGGCGCACCCGCCACTGTGAGGAACTTGTTTGCAAAAGAGGACCCTAGGCACCTGGTCAAGTCTCACTTCTACAAGCCAGACCTCCATAGAGATAGACCCGCGGAAGAGGACACATGGTCGCTAGTGTGAACACCAACAACCAGCAGTATTCCAAAACACATCAACTCTCCGTCAACCATCTGAAACACTCCCGGTACCTCTCGAATACAAACTAAACATACATTTCTATCAGAAAATACATTCCAGGCCTGCTTGTGCACTCAGAATTCCTAGAAAGGAACTCTAAGGCTCGGATTTGACTAAAGTCCACTCTCAATTTCTAATTCCACAATTTCATAACTAAGTCCCCAAAACACACCCACTGCCTCGAAACTCAAACCAAAGGCTCAACTAAGTCATAAACATCATTATAGAGCTAATGAAATTGAAAAAAACTATGAAAAGGGTGTGTTTACCCAAAAGTCAACTATGAATCAAATTCCTCTATTCTCTTAACTTAGCATTTTCTAAACTTACCAAAAAGAGTATGAAACCTACCTGATAACCTCAAAAACCATGCCACACATCCCCGCAAGTCATAAAACCCGAGATAAATCAATAGGAAGAGTATTCTTGGGAGAACAAGTCCAAAATAATCAAACGGGTCGTTACATCATCTACCACTTAAACTCACATTCATCCTCGAACGGTAAAGAAAAGTACAAAAGTTGTTGAGTAGCTGGAGAACCTTTATCATAAACCTTATGAAAATACTTCACATGCAAGAATCACGCTTATAGCACTACTTTCCCACCTTACCAATCAAAACTTAATTGAATTAGATCAAAACTCAAATATCTATTTTTCCTATATTAGAAACTTCTCCCGCAATTGGCTTTCATATATTTGAACTAACTCTGCTCAAATTCCTTGGTTCTGATCCTAACCAAACCTCCGAATGCAATTAATTGATTCCGTAATTTCCATTATCATCATTCAAGTCCTTTAGTTGTAGCCATTACCCAGTACCAAGCTTATACCAGTCAGATATTCAAATTTTGCTTATCTCTCTACCACACCATCCAAGTCGTCTTTAGTATTAAGAATCCATAGAAAACACACCATCATACGTCGAGAATCCAAATCATGACTCTCTCTTGCCACGAAGAATATGTTCATTCTGAGATGGTTTCTATTCTTTCCATCCAAAAGTTGACCTTATCAAAAGTCAATTATGCTAATTTGAAATCCATTAATTTCATTCTATCGAGCTGAAGCGATTGAGTTAAGTCTCATCATACAAGGCCTCTTAAACCTCCAAATATCATAGTATGTGCATTATCCCAGGGTATCCAATAACCATATGTACATTCCCAAACCATCACCAATGTCACACCCCATTTTAACTGGAGTAAAAAACGGCGTACGACGTATGGGTGATCCTGGAATTGAATCACTGTTTTAAGGAGTCGCCACCTAATTAGTTCTAGTGAATTAGGATACTTCTAAATATAGCATAAAATGCTACAAATGATCTCCATTTTTTAAAGGTCTGCAAAAATTATGAGATTCTGGGTAAGGGTTCTTTATTATCCTAAAGGGAAGGGGTTAGACATCCTCTAAGATCCACTAACTTACGGTTGTCCGGTCAAACTTAGGTTGGTATTATTGTGCTAACATGTATTCTACAATTCTAAAGGTTTTCTACAATTATTAAACTAAGAGATATTTAAACTTGGCATGCAGATATTTAAATAAGATATATATTTAACAAGATTGTAACGAAAACAAATCATATAAAGAGGGAGAGAAGAGAACTTAGCGGTTTTTTGCTTTTATTGTTTCTTTCCTGTGCAGGTTTTAACTTTGGGATGCGTCTCCGGGTACCTACAAAAACACTTAGTAAAATATTAAATACATGCGAGTAAAACCTTTGGATCCCAAACAAGTCCTGGCTACGAACTAGTGACTTGTCAGTTAATCTAGTCGCCCCCCAAGCATGTTGGTATCCGGTATATATGTGTGAAATATTCATAAGTGTCATCATCGCCCTTTTCCGAAAGAAAGCAAACCGAGGGACAACCTTTCCGGGAGGGTCATGTAGTATCATGTTCAAATCATAATTATATCGAAACCGAAGGGACGTGACCTCAATTTCAATTTTCATTGGCCTAAGTGTAGTACTCGTTCAAATCAGTAAATACCAGAAGTAATAGAGTCCGTTTGGAACAGCTTCAAGACAACAATATGTTAGCCAAATCATAGCAAAGTAGGCTGAAATACTCATCAGCAATGGCCTCAAAACTATAGTAATAAGAGGCAACAATAGTCTGCCATGGAAAGCAACAATTGGATATTAAAGGTATCAGCTGTTCTGCCCAAAGGAACATCTCAAGTGTAGTATTGTTTTCATCCTTAACGTAATTACTCACAAAAGTACAACAACAAAGGGCATCAATGGAACAACCAGTATTTTAACTCAAAATTGTCTCAAAATGCAGCAATGTGCCTTAAAACAGACAACTGTTGTTTGACCTTAAATTTGGACCAAATGCATAGTGATAATGTGACTTAAGCTTGTCCAAAGTGCAACAAGTTCTTAGTTAAAACCAGCAGTAATTGTACTCAAAGATACTGTAGTACTGAAACCTAAACAGCTCAGTAGTACAACAATACTTCAGCCAAAATATCACATATTTTTTATCTTAAAACATAGAGGCATATTCAACCTCCAATGCGTGAGCTTAATCCTCACACTACACTTTGCACTTTGTCTTAATCTTGGCTATCCATTGGCCACTTCTTTGACCTATAAGAATAATAAGATGGTTTGATAAGTAGACACGAAGCAGTGATGCTACGTGTGTTAGTGTCTTTATACGCTGGCAAAAGAGTATGTTTTGCGCGCTTAAGTCGCTTAACGAGCAACTCAATGCAGGACAGTTGATCGGGGCCAAGCCGCGGGGTAGACTCGCCCGATGCGGCAAGAACTCAAAGTAACCTATAAATATGATTCGTCCCAGGACATCGCGGTCCATGGACCGGCAGAGTTAGTGTCGCCAAAGATGCCATCCCGCGATGCTCACGCGGCCTTACGTACGAGTCCGACGACGAGTCCACGCACTATGCCGATAGATGCGGCCGATATGCCCTTATGTACCTGCGCGGATTATGTGATGCGGACTTGCGGATTTAGTCTTAGTGCTGCGTGTCTGTATGGTATACTACTGCACTGCCTATTCGCAGCGCGCCTAGAAACACGGCATCTTACTTATTACGCTTTGCTTGTGTTTGGATGTGTGGCCATGCTATTTTTGGTTGTTTATCATACATACTTGCAAAATCGTTTTTTCCAGTGGTACTTATGTATTTACTACCAAGCCCCGGGCGCATCCCGACTGCGAGCCACGGCCAAAAGTAAAGTGGTATCGTCGAATCTTTGAAAGTTCGGTACTGGCACTTATCGAGTCTTGATTTGATTATCGTGTTGTGCACCCACCCAATATGTGAGGCTATATAAATTCCATTTATTTTCTTTTTTTTGGAATATTTCATTTTGACGCACGAATAGATAACTACGTCAGGGCCAATTAATTTGTACCTCCAATTGGACATTGTAATACGATTTTGGCACGGACTTTGCAGAACACGCTAGCGCTTCGTGCACAAGCCGAAGGAGTTGGGTAGATATTTGTGTATAGTTAATCCCTCGCCTACACTTGCCTTGCACTTGCTTTGTTGGCCACACTTAGCTGGGCCACTTACCCCCTATACACTTCTTACTTATCCAGAGTTCTTTCTCCGTCCATCTCTCTTCCTCTCCTCTCCTCCTCTCCTCCCTCTTCGCCTTTTCCCTCCTCGTCCAGGCCTCCCGCCCGCTCGAATACACTTCTCTAGCCTAGTAGCTCGCCGAGGCCCCCCTAGCCCCCAAAAACCCACCCCTCCTTGGTAGAAAAGCTGCCTTCTGGTTAGCTATAATGCCCAAAATACTCCAGCCCAAATATAATAGGGTAACCTTAGTAAGCATTGAAGAGAGTACTTCAGGTTTCCAAGGGCAATCAACTTAGCAGCACTTCTCACTAGCGCTTTTTTTCTAGGATTATATTGGCTACTGAGGTAAACTAAACTTAACCTCTTTGAATTTTTAGAGAATACATATTGTATATTGACAGCGGGGTGGTTTTTGAGAAGGTATGTGATTTTTCCTAAAGCATGATATTCTAAAATCTTCGACTTCTAAGCCTTAACTTACTTACTATAACGCCAGCCTTAAGCCTCGACTTACCTTGAATAACACTTACTTGATGCCTGCCTCGACAATAACCTCTAATAATAAAGATCTGCAAAGTTGAATATCGAATCAATCATTTCTGAAGAAGAACTTTATTTTTTTTTAAGCAAGCTTAAGGTTATACTGGCCTTATGGGTTAATATATACCACTTAAGATTGGAGCTAAGCGAATGTAGCATCCACTTTATGAGGTAATGTAGTAACTAAACGAATGTAGTAGCTCCGTTTCGGGGTATACCATTTCAAACCAGCAGCAAGTAATCAAGAATAAAGCAGCAACTCATAATCCCTCCCAAACAGCCCCATGAACTGTTCTAAATAATAATCCGAGTATAATATCCATTCATTTTTTAGCGACAGCAGTAGCAGTGTGCTTAAGAAATGCGACAGTGATAAAACATGCTTAACTGTTGCAGTAAAATGTACCTGGAGAAGTATAAATGGCCAAGATTGCGACAGCTTGCTCATCAGAGAATGATATTTGCGACATCAAATTGTCAATGCCTGTACTCCCATTGTGCTCAGACCATGCCGAGAAAAGAGAGGGACAATAATGAGCATCCAGCAGTTCATGAAAAAACCAGATAGTAAAAATGCAACTACAAAGCTAACATGAAATAAAACCAACTTAAGCTAGGTAGTCAGCATGGTAAACCTCATGTAGGTGAGTTAAATGCGTGCAACTAGTCCAGTAAGTATGGGGTATAACAAAAATGACATACTCTGGAATCCGAATCAACTACAACATGTCATATATTACTCAAAACTCCTAAACTTATCATTTTAGTCATGAAAACATCGTAAATGGAAACACATACTTCAGAAGGTCACACTGAACATGCTAAACAGGGGATGTACTTACATGGGCATAAAAACAGGTTCACTCATAGGGGTAGGCCAAGCTTAGATATATTTAGATACTTTAATATGTACCAGAAAACTGGACAGTGATGACTCAAATCTGGACCATTTCTAACATATCTCAATGTTTAACAAACTGTTTTACATAAAATACTGGGCATTCTATTCCTTTGTAAGAATCAATGTGTCACGACCCGAACCCCGGGTCCGCGACTGGTGCCCTACCGGAGCACCCGTCTATTCATACAACACAAGTTACCTGCGGAAGCTAAATAACACTCATTTTTTTCCGAACAAAGGCAAAGCCGGCAAGGCTGCCATCACATATATAATAACCAAAAAAAAACCACATATGTACCTAAGTCCATCCCACATATGAATACAGACCTCTAAGAGTTTGGACACATAACTGTGACGGGATAAGGCCCCGCCATACCCATGAATATACATAAAACCATATTACAACTCCGTACCAACATGGCAAACTCTGAAATAATGGATCTACCTCCCTGAAAGCTGAGTGGAGATCCTAAGCTCGCGGATCACCCAACTGAGTACCTAATACCTCCAGGCATGAACGCACTGAAGTCGGTCTGACAAGGTACCAAGTATGTAAACACGAAATCTGATGAGACATGATCATAACTGTACAAAGAATGACAGGAACAAGTATGAAAATCAAATACCAGATCCAACCGTGCCAAATAAATAAGAGCCAACTATACCTTTTAAAATATGCCTTTTTAAAAGTGAGACCAACCGTGTCATTTCAAATTATGAAATCAATACCATTTCAAAATATGAAATCAATCGTACCTTTTCAATTCGAGTCATATCAACATCATGAATGCTTACTCAGAGAATCATCAAGTTCATATACATATAAATAATGTATCTCATATAAAATAAATCGGTCCTTTATTGAGGGACTCGATGGAATCATCAATATAACGTAATACCGACCTATTTTGGGGTTCGATGTAATTATAAATATGTGTGACGTAACCCGACCCATTTGCGGGACTCGGTGTATGCTTTAACATGTGACCTAACCCGGCCCATTTGTGGGACTCGGTGTAATGATGCAATATGTGACATAACCCGACCCATCTGTGGGACTCGGTGTGATGATGTAATATGACGTAACCTGACCCATTTGTGGGACTCGGTGTGATGATGCAATATAACGTAACCCGGCCCATTTGTGGGACTCGGTGTGATGATGCAATATTACGTAACCCGGACCATTTGTGGGACTCGGTGTATCAATGCAATCGAATGAAATTTAAAAACATCTTTTGACTCTCCATATAATAAAATGAATGAACTATCATTTTAAAAAACTCAAGGCATTATCATGTCATGTAAAATTAGAGAAATTGAACCCAAAGTACTATGTACATCCATTCTTATAGAAAGAATCATATCATGCAATATAAGAGAGTTGAACCCAAAAGTACTACGTATGTTCACCATACCTTCTTTCCTTTATAAAACCCTGAGATACTAGCACTTGTAGCATCAAGACACTTTCACTTTTAAAATCAAGTTACTTACACTTTTAAACTCAAGTAACCCATACCTTTAAATCAAGTTACCTCTTCTCTTTAAATCAATCAAGTCATTTCCACTTATAAAATCAAACAACTTATACTTTCAAAACCAAGTAACTCATACTCTTAAAATCAAGTAACATATTTCATATACTACAAGGAATCCGATTTCATTTAAAATAAGTACGTCTACTGTACACACATTTTATAAGGTTCACGCTCAAATAAAGATAGGAAGAGTTCCACATACTAACACTTGTCGCCTGTACCAACTCGACACCAAAGCTTACAAAAAACTCTTACTAACATCTCCCATAAGACTTGGTAAGAACTTTAAGAATAATTCTGACATGCCTTTAGCATAGAATCAACAATATGAATATTCCTTAACTTCTAAGAGTAGAATAACTTTTGAAACAATAGCACAGTTATGGTTCACACGTAGAACATGTCAAATGAGAGAAGGAAGAGGTTTACATACCTTATCGTTCTTCTACCAATCCGTTAAGTGGAATAAGCCTCCCGTAGCACTTTAACCTATAATGATAATAGCATGTCTATCAACTACATGTCTTTAAGGGTAGGTTATGGACTAAGTAAAGTTCCCATTTCTACGAAAAATTGGGCAGCACTTCCTTTGTTTCTACATACTTTTCCACCTTTTCCAAGACCCAATTTCAACAACCAACAAACCCCGACTAAGGGCACAATCCATAAAACAACCAAAGGGGATTACACACCTACTAGACGTGTAAAATTATGCCCCACAATCATAAATAAATAGTCCATAAAAACAGTCCGCAATTAATCAACATTAAAGGTACAATGTGAAGCCTTTTAACACCATTTTATACCCTTAATCTCTTAGGACTTTCATTAGAAATTTCCATACTTAAACATACATAATGAGGGCTGAATTTCCAGAATTCCAATGCCCTAAAATAGTCCCCAAAAACTGTATAACAACGTACAACAGTTTTATAGAATATGCGGCCAACAATTACAATCCGATAACTCTTTCCTTAATCCATTTTATTCCAATCAAGTTCCAAAACTTCTATATATGATATATCAAGTAATCAACAACCATATTACTTCATTTTAACATGCGACAAGTGTAATTAACAACAATAATAACCAACGAATCCAACGACGCCAAAATGGCCTAGTCTCGGCCTCACTTCCAAATATTGTCCAAACTTTTTTTTAATCTTCATTCTTTTTAGTACAAGTTCATCCATACATACCAAAAATAAGTAATATCTAATTACTTTAAAAGAAGAAGAGCCATTACCTTATTTTTGGCTCTAAAATCGGTAAAAATAGTCCGGGTATCGCAGTTTTCGTTTTGCTCCACTTCCTCAAGTTCCAATCACATATATGTATCCCCTACAACTTTATAACCAACTTCCCTTCACGATTTAACTCCAAAAAGTCGACGAATCAAGCTAGGGTTTCACCCTCATTTTTGGCCAACACACGATTTGGAGGGTTTGGAGAGTTAACTTGTTTTAGCACTTGGTTTAGGAGCTAATATTGGAGAAAGAAACTTGTCAACACTTGTTGATCTTTGGCTATGGAGATTTTCGAAAATGAAGTTCAAAGGGAGAAGATGAGAGCTAAATTGATAAGTGTATAATGTCCAAGTCTTGCAAGACTTGGATATTTATCCAAGTGTAATGCCAAGTGGAGTAGGACCCATGTCCACTTGTCCTAAAGTCTCAAAATATCTAATGTGAGTCAAAGTCTTGCAAGACAAGTGGGGGTGACACGTGTCATCCTCCTATTGGTCCAAAATAATTCTTTCACAAATAATTCTATACTTGGCCAAAATATCACAAAATCTTGTGGGCCCCACAACATCGTAAAATTTCTTGTGGGCCCCGCATGACCAAATTCGAGACTTTAAAATTCAAAACTAATTCTGTGACTCCAATTAGGAGAGTTGAACTCCGAGTAATCAAATTGTCGTATTCACATTTTCGAATTAATTCCTTAAGAAAATGTAGCTATACTATATTCCGACTTTCAAGTCTTACTTCCTTACTTACGTTCTCAAATACATGTCTTGGAACTACGGGGTGTAACACAATGCATGACACTTAAGCATCTAAAAGAGGGGTCTAGCTAACACATGAAACAATTCATGCTTAGACTGACACAACATGCTTATAAGAGTCCTAATATAGTAGTATGTCAATTTCAACTTAGAAGAGATTATATGTTAGCCCAGATACAAATTATACAACTTTAAAGAACTTCACATGTTTAAATCATCTTAGACTAACCTAATGAATGCTTAATCTAACCAAACAGGTTAAAGAACATTCTAACAAATAAGCAAACAGTAGCAAAACTCATCTTAAACATGCCAAAAATACCAACGTTGACTGGACATGATTGATAATCCCTCCAATAAGCTTCGAAAAACAAAATAATAATTATTAACAACATACAATGTGACTGTATACTGGATATATCACACTAAATACCAACAATAACTAACTTAGCTAATCATGCTTAATAATCGATCTAATGAGCATAAACAACTTTAGTAATGAACACTAATAGCATCTACTTTAATGAAACATGCCTAATGCCCAATATGATGATTTAAACAGTCATAATATGACCATACGTACTTAATAACTAATCTAACTGGTTCAAACGATAATTAACAGACATATAAACATATAATACGGATTATATTAGGCATATTAAACAGGAAATTAAATGGGAAAGGGGTCACCTTCTCCGGGCGACGAACCGGACGTCGTTTCGACTTGTCGAATACACTCGGAGAGTATGTGGGTGTGTGCGACTGAAGAGAAGCAGGATTTAGTGTTTTCAGATTCTTGTTGAACCAGTACTCAAAATTAGAAGGGGGTTTTGAGGTTTATAACAAAGAAAGGTATTTGTTTTCTGAGTTTTGAGCTCTATATCAGCACTAAAATGAGAGTTTGCTGGTCTTAATCTTCAGCAAAAGCCTAGAATTTCAATCCCCTCACTGGAATCTCTTTTTGTGAGGAATAAATGGAAGCTTCTTTAAATGCTGGCTGAATCCCTCCTTCACTCATAACAGGAGGGGTGCATTTATACTAAAATTTGAACCCCCAATCCCTTCTTCAAAAATTTGAATTAAAGGCAACTGATGGGAGATCCGTTGAGGGTCAATCCTAGGTGCATGGCTCGAGTTGTAGGTGGTGTCAGGTAGCAGGGCATGGGTAATGTCAGGTGGCAGGGGCGGTTTCGATTCAGCGGGTAAATTTGGATGAAGAACTCCCTCGTTTTCTTTGGAAGATGGGATGTATTTCGGTTAGAAAATGATTAGGAATTGGTGTGGGCCGGGTCAGCGAGTGTTGGACTGAGATGTGTTGAATTTGTGGGCTGATTTCAGAATTAGAAAGAATGAGGAGTTGGGTTGAAAATTAAGTGTAGGATTTAATAAAAGGAAAATAGGTTGTAGTATAAGAAGATTAAAAATATAAATTGTGTGATAAAAATACTAATATGATATAATATAATATTTAAGAAATATTTGATGCTTAATATAAAATGCGATGCCATTTGTAAACAAAATAGAATATTATGATTTATGATATAAAAAATGCAAAAAATGAGGAAAAAAATGATGTGTCAAAAATACATAGAATTACAATAAATAATTAACAAGATGAGACAAAATTGAGTGTCAACAACTTGTCCCTCTTTGACTGAAGACGGTGAAAGAGTTTTCGGACAAAGACGTTGACTTGTAGCCAATTTTTCCTGATTGTCAAAGATTAGGAAATGCATGGATAAACAGAGTTTTCAAGAAGAAAAAGGAAGCAAAGCTGATGCAGATTCAAAATTTGTCCCAGTGTCGAATTATGATGACACTGGGTTGCGGCGATGCTAGTAAAATTAAAGACAAGGCGGATGCAGATTTAAAATTTTGTCCCAATGTCGAATTATGATAAAACTGGGCCATTGGTGATGTGGGATGCTGGAGGAGAGCAAATCAACGTTCGAGGTACAAATTATCTCGGTTCGCCGTAAGAGATAGTTCCACGTTTGCTCCTGCTCTTGTATATTAAGGTACCCTCACACTAAAGCTTAAGAAAAATTAATGCACAACTGTTAAGACAAAATGATAAGGAATGAATATGAGAGAAGTGCAATAATGTGAGTAGGAAAGTCGTCTTGTGTAGACGCAATGTGTTGAAGATGTCATAGTTGGAGAAGTTGATGAAGTCATCGTGTTGACGCGTTGCTGATATGAAAAACCTGCACTCAAAGAAACTTGTGAGTATGGGGATGAGTGTTTAAATGCCTCTAAGGGTGTTTGTTCCCTGAGGTGCCTCCAAAAGTGTTTGTTCCTTGAAGTCAAAATATATCTCTAAGGGTGTTTGTCCCTGAGGTACGTCCAAAGGTGTTTGTTCCTTGAGGTCAAAAAATGCCTTTAAGGGTGTTTGTTCCCTGAGGTGCCTCCAAAGGTGTTTGTTCCTTGAGATCGAAAATGCCTCTAAGGGTGTTTGTTCCCTGAGGTGCCTCCAAAGGTGTTTGTTCCTTGAGATCGAAAAATGCCGCTAAGGGTGTTTGTTTCCTGAGGTGCCTCCAAAGGTGTTTGTTCCTTGAGGTCAAAAAATGCCTCTAAGGGTGTTTGTTCCCTGAGGTACCTCCAAATATGTTTGTTACTTGAGGTAGAAAATACATCAAAGGTGTTTGTTCCCTGAGGTGCCTCCAAAGGTGTTTGTTCCTTGAGATCGAAAATGCCTCTAAGGGTGTTTGTTCCCTGAGGTGCCTCCAAAGGTGTTTGTTCCTTGAGGTAAAAAATGCCTCTAAGGGTTTTTGTTCCCTGAGGTGCCTCCAAAGGTGTCTGTTCCTTGAGGTCGAAAAATGCCTCTAATGGTGTTTGTTCCCTGAGGTGGCTCCAAAGGTATTTGTTCCTTGAGGTCGAAAATGCCTCTAAGGGTGTTTATTCCCTGAGGTGCCTCCAAAGGTGTTTGTTCCTCGAGATCGAAAATTCCTCTAAGGGTGTTTGTTCCCTGAGACTCAAATGCCTCTAAGGGTGTTTGTTCCCTGAGACTCAAATGTCTCTAAGGGTGTTTGTTCACCGGGATGAGAATACAACAGGTGTTTCATTACATGCGAGATAAGAGAGAGAATTTTATTAGTGTGATCGAGGCCGATACAGGCCGCCTACGTATCCCAACAGGGGAAATCAGGTCATAACGTAGTTCATTTATAAACCAATGTAGTTTCTTTGCAGATTCTGGTTGGGTTGAAATGATGCCTTTGATATGGATATCATGCGTTTGTGAACCGCATTGCTGGAGTGTGACTCTTTGACCGAGCTATTGTGCGAGGTTTGAACCTTGATTGATGTTGTATTTCTGATTCCACTGATGTGAATAACATGTGCTTAAATAAAACTTGTGAGTTTGGGAACCGTCTGAGTTTAAATGACGTCGTTGTCCAAACGTTGTGCATTTGTGAACAACATGGACTTGTTGTTTCCCTCTCGGCTTGAACTTTGATTGTTGTTGTCTTTCTGTTAATATGAAGAACATGTGCTCAAAGAAAACTCGTTAGTTTGGGAACCGCCTGAGTTGAAATGACGTCATTGTCCAGACGTTGTGCGTTTGTGAACAACATGGACTTGTCATTGCCCTCTCGGCTTGAGCTTTGATTTTTGTTGTCTTTCTGCTTCTGCTAATATGAAAAACCTTTGACCGTGGCTGTCTTTTTCTATTGCTGCGAATATGAAGAACCTGCGCTCAAAGAAAACTTGTGAGTTTGGGGGGCGGTCGATTCGTGTTGACTTTGCAGCTTTGATCCTTGATGCTCGGGCGCCTGGCTTGTTTGGAGCTGTGACCCTTTTCTGGTTTCCTCCCTTGGCTAATTGTTAATGAAAATATTTATTCCTTGTGACAAAGTGTGTATTTGATAAACGTTTTTGGCGGATTTACTAAATGAACATCTTATCCAAAATCAAAATTGTCCCAGTTTTAACTTTTAAACATGCAAAGGCGCTTGGTCTAAAATGAGTCTTGTGGTGGATTGTTTGTCTATCCTACCAAAAGTGTGTATTTTGTTATTTCCAAAACAAGGGGAAGTTTCCTAATAGTGTGACCGAAGCCAATATAGGCCGCCTACGTATCCCGCCGAGGGAATCAGGTCGTAACGTAGTTCGTTTTACAAGTGGAAAGGGATAGTGATGTTTTCTAAAAATGAGACCGAAGCCGAATGGCCGCCTATGTATCCCGCTAAGGGAATCAGGTCATACGTAGTTCCGATTACAAAAGGGAGGCAAAACATGTTAAACTAACTGCATATTTTAGATTCTCGGAGGACCAAAACAGGGGTACAAGTCCATTTGTTCAAAATGTCTCCTAGCTTTGCATCTCAGATAGCTGGATCTTCAGCTGGATCTTTCAGGATCACATTGCATTTCTGCTTCTTTTGAGCAATGAAAAGATTTTTGAGTCCTTCCACGCGGTTTTCTGTGTCGTCTTCTTTTGGTTCCTGCGCAGTGCATGTTTTGATGAATGACTGATTCAGGAGGAACAAACTCTGGCGAAGGAGCATCTCTCTTCCTTTGGAGATTGATCGATGATTACCATTCTTCCCTTTTTAGACTGGCATAATAGTCCCTTTGAAACTGCTCTCTTCGATAATCATGTTCACATGGGCATTTTCAAGATTTGGTGAACGGTTATTGTTTATATTGGGGGGAGCTCCTTTCAGCTGGATGACTCCTTCTTTGATCAATTCCTCAATTTTGTCTTTGAGGGTATAACTTTCAGTGTCGTGTACAATGACTCCAGAGTGGTATGCACAATGTTTAGTCTCATCGTGCCATCTGGAATTAGGATTGGGGATATTTCCTGGGATTGGCTGGAGTATTCCTACAGCCTTCAATCTCTCATATAGTTGAGGTATAGGTTCAGCTAAAGGCGTATAGGTTTTGAACAGCCCTCTTTCATAGTTTATGTTGGGTCTATGTGTGTTTTGTGGATGGATTCGTGGTCTGGGAGCATTATATATTGGCTGAGTATGACAAACAGAGTATGGATCAGGTGAGTGTAGATAGTAAGACTGAGAATTTTGGGTGTTTTGGTAGGTCGGCATTTTGTTTGGACTGCGTTCCTGGATTATCATGACAGGGGATACTCCATCCCTTTTCCTCTTGATTGCTACCCCAAATAAGTCCGACTGGATTTCCTTACTCGTTGTTTGCAACGCTGTTAGGTTTGTGATCCTCCCTATTTTGATACCTTCTTCTATGAAGTCTCTCATCCTCACAACTTCGGAGAAACTCTGCCCTATAACACTTATCATTCTCTCGTAATACGTCACATATTTCATGGATTGCACGAAGAGAGTAGTCATTTCACTTTCTGCCATCAGGGGTTGAACTTTGGTTGCTTCTGCCCTCCACCTCATGGCGTATTCCCTGAATGTATCTGTGGATTTATTTTCTAACTTCATCAGGTAAAACCTGTCCAAGACTGTGTCAGTGTTAAATCTAAACATGTCCACGAAGTCTTGTGCCATTGCGCTCCAACTATGCAATTTTCGTGGATTCTGGATAGTATTCCAGTCAAGTGTTTCACCTGTCAAGCTTCTTACGAACAACTTCAAAATTATGGCTTGATCTTTGCCTACTCCGACCAATTTGTCGCAGTATGACCTTAAATGAACACGTAGGTTTCCTTTCCCATCGAATAAATCAAATTTAGACACCTTATAACCGGCAGGTAATTCGACATCCGGGTGCATGCAAATATCCTCATACTCGAGCCCTTCACGTCCCTTGCCTATCTGAATGCTTTTGAATGCCTCTTTCAGACTATGGATTTCTTTTGCCATACTTTCATCAGCCCTAGATCGAGCCTGCCTTTCCATTTCTTTGTACTGATCAACCTCCTGGGGGGCTAGGTTTGGTATGGTGGTGAAAAAGGGTCGTGTTTCAGTTGCATATATCGGTGGCACATATTGTTGGTACTGGTTAGCTATGTGTGATGTTGGAATCTGAGGAGTCGACTGGTAATTTTGGGCGAGTGGGATATTTTGGACAAGTGGGGTAATTTGGGTAATCGGAGCTTGAGGCATATATGGAGTTGAGAAGGATGGAAGATCATTTTGTGGTTGGCTTCTTTGTGGGCTAGCTTGCATGATAGAGAGTGGATAGTGGGCTTTCGAAGTCGGTCAATATCGTTCTGCATGTTTGCCATCTGTTGCAACAATTGGGCGAGGAATTCATCCTGGACGGTAGTATTTACTCTTTATTAATTTTTCGGTTTATCTTTTGAAAGAGCGACAAGTCCCAAACCCGTTTGTTCGGACGACCCTAAATTAGTCATTTTGTTGGAAGATCGTGCCTTTGAATTTGTGAAGTAGAGATGTTCTGTCAGTTCTCAGCCAACGCGAATCAACCTTTTGGGGGAATAAATTAGGCAAAATAAACCTTCTAAAAATGAAGCAAACCAAGTTAATATAACATGGGTAATTATAGCTTTAAATAATAATGCAATGTTGCAAGCGACAAAACAATAATAAGCAAATTTCATGCAAATCAAGCATGCACTCTAATATGCTTGGGACCTCTTTTATGCCAGAGGTGAGCCTAAACGCCAGATATGCGAGATTATGATATACTAGTCCAAGTTGTTAAGTTGCCATGCTTTTTTTGGAAATGACAACAAAATTACTGTGCACTTTTTTCAATTTCGGCATGTCATGATTAGGCTTGAATTTGTCTATCATTGTCACGCTACACATAGTATGTTGGTTGGTCGTTGGGTTATGAAACCCGTCGACAAGTTTTGGTGTTTTCCTAATTGTGGAGACGATACCAAGGATCGACCCACCTAAGGTTTATGCATGCATGACTTAATATAAAAGGGTGGTATAGCTCTATCTTAAGTTTCTAAGATTTGGCTTACTAGACACAAGGTTTCTGAGCAGACTACACGAGTGAGAAGGCTGCGCGGCCGCCCAGACGAATCGGGCAACTCCACGCAAAATGTCAGCTCTCTTAAATTTAGGTATTTGAAAGAAATTTGCGGGTGCGCAAAGCACACCTCGCGTGTAATGTGTGAAAGTGTGAATTTTCCTTAAGGGAAGAAATATGAGCGGAATGTCAGTTTAAGGAAAACAGTAAAATAAAGTAGCAATTAAAGAAGTTAAGCATACATAACTAAAAGCAAATAATTTAAATCATTTAAAACAAATAAAAGCAAATAAAGCTAAATAATAAACCAAAGTTTTTTATGGTTAAGAACCTAATTATCCCCAGTGGAGTCGCCATGCTATCACACCCCATTTTAACCGGAGTAAAAAACGGCGTACGACGTATGGGTGATCCTGGAATTGAATCACTGTTTTAAGAAGTCGCCACCTAATTATTTCTACTGAATTAGGACACTTCTAAATATAGCATAAAATGCTACAAATGATCTCCATTTTTAAAGGTCTGCAAAAATTATGAGATTCCGGGTAAGGGTTCTTTATTATCCTAAAGGGAAGGGGTTAGACATCCTCTAAGATCCGCTAACTTGCGGTTGTCCGGTCAAACTTAGTTTGGTATTATTGTGCTAACATGTATTCTACAATTCTAAAGGTGTTCTACAATTATTAAACTAAGAGATATTTAAACTAGACATGCAAATATTTAAATAAGATATATATTTAACAAGATTGTAACGAAAGCAAATCATATAAAGAGGGAGTGAAGAGAACTTAGCGGTTTTTTGCTTTTATTTTTTCTTTCCTGTGCAGGTTTTAACTTTGGGATGCGTCTCCGGGTACCAGGAAAATCACTTAGTAAAAGAGTTAGTAAAATATTAAATAAATGCGAGTAAAACCTTCGGATCCGTAAAAAAACAATAGGAGTTTTAATTACGGAAGGCTCAGATCTATATTTTATAAAGGGATATCCCAAACAAGTCCTGGCTGCGAACTAGTGACTCGTCAGTCAATCTAGTCGCCCCCAAGCATGTTGGTATCCGGTATATATGTGTGAATGATCCATAAGTGTCATCATCGCCCTCTTCCGAAAGAAAGAAAACCGAGGGACAACCTTTCCGGGAGGGTCATGTAGTATCATGTTCAAATCAAAATTATACCGAAACCGAAGGTACGCAGCCTCAATTTCAATTTCATTGGCCTAAGTGTAGTACTCGTTCAAATTAGTAAATACCAGAAGTAATAGACTCCGTTTGGAACAGTTTCAAGACAACAATATGTTAGCCAAATCATAGCAACAGTAGGCTGATATACTCAGCAGAAATAGCCTCAAAACTATAGTAATAAGAGGCAGCAGTAGTCTGCTATGGAAAGCAGCAGTTGGATATTAAAGGTATCAGTTGTTCTGCCCAAAGGAACATCTCAAGTGTAGTATTGTTTTCATCCTCAACGTAATTACTCACAAAAGTACAACAACAAAGGGCATCAACGGAACAACCAGTATTTTGACTCAAAACTGTCACAAAATGCAACAATGTGCCTTAAAACAGACAACCGTTGTTTGGCCTTAAATCTGGACCAAATGCATAGTGACAATGTGACTTAAGCTTGTCCAAAGTATAACAAGTTCTTAGTTAAAACCATCAGGAATTGTACTCAAAGATATTGTAGTACTGAAATATAAACGGCTCAGTAGTACAAAATACTTCGGCCAAAATATCACATCTTTTTTATCTTAAAACATAGCGGCAGATTCAACCTCCAATGTAGTGAGCTAATCGAATGTAGCATACACTTTTTATGAGGAAATGTAGTAACTGAACGAATGTAGTAGCTCGTAGCTCCCTTTCGGGGTATAACATTTCGAACCAGCAGCAAGTAATCAAGAATAAAGAAGCAACTCATATTCCCTCCCAAACAGCCCCGCGAACAGTTCTAAATAAAAATCCAAGTATAATATCTATTCATTTTTTAGCGACAACAGTAGCAGTGTGCTTAAAAAATGCGGCAGTGATTAAACATGCTTAGCTGCTGCAGTAAAATGTACCCGGAGACGTATAAATGGCCAAGATTGCAACAACTTACTCATCAGAGAGTGATATTTGCGACATCAAATTGTCAATGCCTTTACTCCCATTGTGCTCAGACCATGCCAAGAAAAGAGAGGGACAATAATGAGCATCCAGCAGGTTCATGAGAAAACCAGATAGTAAAGATGCAACTACAAAGCTAACATGAAATAAAACCAACCTAAGCTAGGTAGTCAGCATGGTAAACCTCATGTAGGTGAATTAAATGTGTGCAACTAGTCCAGTAAGTATGGGATATAACAAAAATGACATACTCTGGAATCCGAATCAACTACAACATGTCATATATTACTCAAAACTCCTAAACTTATCATTTTAGTCATGAAAGCATCTTAAATGGAAACACATACTTCAGAAGGTCACACTGAACATGCTAAACAGAGGATGTACTTACATGGGCATAAACATAGGTTCACCCATAGGGATAGGTCAAGCTTAGATATATTTAGATACTTAATATGTACCAGAAAACTGGACAGTGATGACTCAAATCTGGACCATTTCTAACATATCTCAATGTTTAACAAATTGTTTTACATAAAATACTGGGCATTCTATTCCTTTGTAAGAAACAATGCATGAAACTTAAGCATCTAAAAGAAGGGTCTAACTAACACAGGAAACAATTGATGCTTAGATTGACACAACATACTTATAAGCATACTAATATAGTAGTATGCCAATTTCAACTTAGAAGAGATTATATGTTAGCCCAGATACAAATTATATAACTTTAAGGATCTTCAGATGTTTAAACCATCTTAGACTAACCTAATGAATGCTTAATCTAACCGAACATATTAAAAACATTCTAACAGATAAGCAAATAGTATCCAAACTCGTCTTAAACATGCCAAAAATACCAACGTTGTTTGGACATGATTGATTATCCCTCTAATAAGCTTCGACAAACAAAATAATAACTATTAACAACATACAATGCGACTGTATACTGGATATATCACACTAAATACCAACAATAACTAACTTAGGTAATCATGCTTAGTAATCGATCTAATGAGCATAAACAACTTTAGTAATGAACACTAATAACATCTACTTTAATGAAACATGCCTAATGCCCAATATGATGATCTTAAACAGTCATAATATGACCATACATACTTAATAACTAATCTAACTAGTTCAGATGATAATTAACACACATATAAACATATAATACTGATTATATTAGGCATATTAAACTGGAAATTAAACAGGAAAGGGGTTACCTTCTCCGGGCGACGAACTGGGGCGTCGTTTCGACTTGTCAAATCCGCTTGGAGAGTATGTGGGTGTGTGCGATTGAAGCAAAGCAGGATTTAGTATTTTCGGATTCTTGTTGAACCAATACTCGAAATTAAAAGGGTTTTTTGAGGTTTTATAACAAAGAAAGGTATTTGTTTTCTGAGTTTTGAGCTCTATATCAGCACTAAAATGAGAGTTTGCTGGTCTTAATCTTCAGCAAAAGCCCAGAATTTTGATCCCCTCACTGGAATCTCTTTTTGTGAGGAATAAACGGAAGTTGCTTTAAATGCTGGATGAATCCCCCATTCACTCACAACTGGAGGGGTGCATTTTTACAGAAATTCGAACCCCCAATCCCTTCTTCAAAAAATTGAATTAAAGGCAACTGATGGGAGATCTGTTGAGGGTCAATCCTACGTGCATGGCTCGAGTTGTAGGTGGTGTCAGGTAGCAGGGCGTGGGTGAGTAGCATGTGTAGTGTCAGGTGGCAGGGGCAGCTTCGATCCGACGGGTAAAGGGCTGCTCGATTTGGATGAAGAACTCCCTCGTTTTCTTTTGACGATGGGATGTCCTTTGGTTAGAAAAGGATTAGGAATTGGTGTGGGTTGGGTCAGCGAGTGTTGGGCTGAGATGTGTTGAATTTGTGGGCTGGTTTAAGGAATTAGAAGGAATTGGGAGTTGGGTAGAAAATTAAGTGTAGGATTTAATAAAAGGAAAATAGGTTGTAGTATAAGAAGATTAAAAATATAAATTGTGTGATAAAAATACTAATATGATATAATATAATATTTAAGAAATGTTTGATGCTTAATATAAAATGCGATGCCATTTGTAAACAAAATAGAATATTATGATTTATGATATAAAAAATGCAAAATATGAGGATAAAAATGATGTGTCTAAAATACTTAGAATTGCAATAAATAATTAAAAAAATAGGACAAAATTGGGTGTCAACAACCAAGTACTCACATAGACCGTTAGAACTATCCAAATAGTAGCGATCAACAAAATATCATCAAATCAACTTGCAAACTTCACATAAAGCCAGGTAACTCTGCCCTACCTCTGCTTTGAAGTGTAAATCTAGCAAAGTTTCCAAAATGGATTACTGGACTAACCATAAATCATGACAATATAACCATAAGCCACTTGTATTATAAGAATGATTCTGATATGGTGCAAAGTGCAAAACTCCTCGAATACCGCCAATGGTCACCTGAACTAGCTCAATTTCTTCACAAAACCAATCATAGAACTCTCATCGATCTGTGGTGACGGATCCCAATCTGTTGCTCATGAATGTTCAACGCCATAATGGATTCCCTGACATGAAAGGCCAAAACCTACCCGAGTTATCAACTTAGTACTGAGGAACTATACCTTACAACTTAAATCTTCTTGTTCTCAAATCACAACTGATATGAAAATCTAACAAAATTCCATAGAATCTAAATACATTGAATTTTCCTTCTTGTGCTTTCACCCAGCTCATTCATTAATATTAATACTTTGATGTAAGGCCTAAAGCCTCGTATTCCCAATTCATAACCATTGAATCTCTTATTATAATACTCTTTTTCTTAAGCAAATTCAAAAGTATCAATTCTTGAAATATATGTGCCTTACCACACGTAAATACTCTCATGTCATTGATACTTGATGTACTCAACCATGCTATCCAGGCAGTAACTCTTTGACATAATCTACTATCACAAACATAGTTTCTCTTCGAACATATGAATTTAACCTTCAAAGTTAAGAGATTTTCAAGCTTTCCTCTTATTAACCAACTCTAACTCATTCCTTCAATAATGATATGAAATTAATCTCTTTTGGTATAACTCAAGTATTCTTTCCATCAACCTTATCACGTTAGTCATCTAAAAATTTTACCTCACAGTCATCAATCGCAAATCCACATGGCATTTCATCATAACACTTAGTCAAATTTCATAGACTTCCTTCAAGCATACTTAATAATTACCTCCTATCTGAATGATGCGATATAATCCTACCATAATTAACACTTGACTCAGATAATCATGTTGCTTCAAACCAAATATTTTTTACCTTAATACTTCAATTTTCATATTCTCTCCAAAATCACATTCGCTGCTATCGATCGAAAATTACTCACACCCACTCGAGAGTGTACCGAAATATCATAAATCTTGTAGAATAGCTAAGTTAATCTGGAGGTAGTAGTAAATCACAAACTTGAACAATTGAAGGTTTTACTTACCTCACTTGAGTCTAATAACTGGATACTTATCTAAATCAAATACATCATATGAACAATCTTTCACGAAACCACCCACTAGAAATATTGATCAAACTCTGTCACGCTAACAAGATCCACTACTACAGAATTTGGCTTGGGTAACACCACTTACATAGCTTTTTTAAAAAGCGTAGCAACTTTCATAGCGCTTTTTGACTTTTTGAAATTAAAAAAAAATCAAAATTTAAACATAAATTACTTACATAGCGTTTTTCACATTTTTTAAAGATGTGCTATGCAAGTGAGTCCTTAGACAATGCTTATTATAAGCGCTACCTCATTAAACATTACCTAAGTGATTTATTTTGAAAAAATGTATATATCAGCTCTTAAATAGCGCTTTTAAAATGCTATAGTAGATACACTACAATAGCGCTTAAGAAGCGTTATCGAAGCGCAACTAAATCTAAAATAGAATAAACAAAAAGAAAAGAGAAAAACATTGCCCATTTTTTCTCAGTCTCATTTCCTTCGTATCTTCCCTTCTCCCTTCTCCCCCTTTCTTCTGAAGCAGCCAAAACAGAACACTAAATTCCGCCAACATTCTGCCACTGTCACAACTCTAAATTCGCCGCCGCTTCTCAGTTCTCCAACCACCCTTCCGCCGCGACTATCCACAGAACCAGAACCCTATCCCCATCCTCTAAGTTCGCGCCGCCTGCCTCCAACCACCGGGACACCGCTTCTCTGTTTTTTCAGCATAGCGCGACTTCACCCAACAATGACAATCGCACCACCGCGACTCACCTTCTTTGTTCAAAGTCGAACTGCTCTACACCAATTTCGGCCACCCTTCCCCAAAATGTATTATTTTAGTTAGGTTTTTTTATGATTAAATTTTGGTTTAAAATCGATTTATTTGTATTCTTTGTTTTTCATCAATTGTTCATTTAGTTAGTTAGTGTTTGTATGTTCTTTGATTTGTTCGTAGTAGCGGGACTCGTGATGGATATCGTCGTATATTGAAAGCTTCTTACGTTTGAAGTTTAAAAACAAGATTAATTGAGTTTTCTTCTCTGCCTCAAGATGGATAGAGAACATTTCAGATAATTGGTATGTACAACATTCAATTTTGGCTTATATATGTATTTATTATGAATCTGTGATTAATTGTGATTATACACCCGTGTTTCTGGAAGATTTTGAAGAACGTTCTTGAAGATTTATAAGGATGAAAGTACTATACGAAGTATCACTATATTTGTGGAAGATGGATTCTATTAGAAGAGTTCTGATTTGCTAATCAGATTTAAACTCTATTGATGTGGCAGATTATGTTCATCAATGTTCTCTTCCCAACTGATTTAACTCTATTCTAGCATAATTACATGTTCTAGCATAGTTGTGATCCATAGTGAACTAACTGCTATATTTCATTTGATGTCCAATGTCCCCTTCTGAATATAAGCTATTGCCCGAAGCGAAGGTTGATTTATCGTTTGGGAAAAAATTAGTAGGTATACTCAATTAATCCATGGGAATCCTATTTATAGTCTATAGATTATAAGCAAGTATTTCACTGAAATATGCCAGCCAAATGATGATAATTATTTGTCCTAACAACTTCAGCATCGGTTAGGTGGATGAAGAAGACAAGTTTTCAACGAGTAAGTGGAACAAGTGTTGGTGGGGGCACCTTCCTTGATGAACTTAAATAAGTGCTTATTCATGTTCACAATTGTATTATCTTGTTTCAGAACTCTAATTGGAATTAATCTAAACAGAATAATAGATTCAACTACTTTATTTCTCATATAATTGTGATTTTGGAATATTAGATGACCTGTTACAGTTGACTTAAAGAAGTGCTTATCCCTCTGGCTTGTTTCTGTCCTGCCTAATTATTATAAAATTCAATCTTTTTTTTAAGTTTCCATATATTGGCTTTTAGTTTACAAGGCTGGCCTTGGTAGCAGGGGGCTGCCATTACTAACTCTATCTCGTATTGGGGGAATTTCTTGTCATGGTCTGGTAAGTTTTTATACTTGATTGTTGCTCTTAAAATCTACTGATGTTGCAGTGCTTCATATTAAATTTTCTATCAGATTTAGCTTCTTACTAAAACTCAGTTTACTAATACCATCTCCTACTTGCATTGTGATTGAGATTTTCATTATATTATTTCCCCAACACTAGTCTAACTAAGTCCTGTTTTTCTTGTGGTTTATGTCCGTGCTCAAATGAGTTTCTTGTTTAGTTGAGTTTTTAATGCTAGCATTATTTTATCATTGTTATCTGCTGCAAATGGTTGTTTGATAGACTGTAGTTTTTGTGGTGCTGATCCCCGCTGTGCTCACCTACAGGTGTGTATAATTCAACTGTTTTATATTTCGCTCTCATATTTAATTTGTTTACTAATATAAAAGTTCTCAAGTTCCCAGTGCTGATCTTACAAATGCAAATCTGGAAGGAGCCAATCTGGATAATTTTTAACTACACTCAAGGGTGAGGCTAGAAAGAGCAGGGAGGAATAAACAATGAAGAACTCACATTCATTACATTATTCAGATAATTGTGTAACTACAATCAAGGGTGAGGCTGAGAAAAGAAGTCATGTATGATGGTGAATTTAGCAGTTCAATTAGATCGAGTCTTAACTATATGATCGGTGTATTTTATATACACTTTTTGAGTCATTTTTAGTTAGTATTTTACTCATTTTGTTGATGTTTAGTATAGTATTAGGGTCATTTTTCTTTCTTTTGTGTCACAGCGGTCAGAAATGGAGAAATGGCGAAAAGAAGAGAAAATGAGCTTAATTGAGATGAAATTGCACACAAAAGGGCCAATAAATGAAGTCTAAGAAGTCCCGGGAAGTATAGAAGACATCAGACGAAGTCCGGACGAAAAAAGGACGTCGAAGCAAAAAATCAGGAAAACAACGCCTCAAGCTCATGGCGCTGGCAGCAGCGCCTTGTGTGCGACCATCGAAATTTCGAAAACTCTCTAATTTTGGTGTCGGATGCGAGGGCCGGCCGACGCGGTATTTTTGACGTTTTGGGCCGAATTTGACACATGTTCAGGGTCCGAAAGGGACAAGGATTCCTACCTACAAAACCTAAAACACTGCTCATTATATATAGCTAATTAGCCACCATTATCCATCATTCATACCTCTCCATACCTCATTCCACCACATTCTATCATTGTAAATAGTCCACAACACAAGAGAATGAGGCTAAGGCTTGGAGACTTTTTCTTGAGTATTTTTTTTTCTTTTGCTTTGTTTAATTCAGTTCATGTTGGTTTGTAATTTAGTTCTTAACGTGACAATGACTATGAGCTAATTACTTATTTAGAGCTTTCCTTGTGATTCACTTGAAGCTTTTATCTATGAATTAATACATTAGTTAATTTCTTCTTCCATTAGATTAAGATTTATTCAATAATTGTTTTGATTGCTTGGTAATTAATTGATCACTAATTATCATCACTTATATGATTTCTAATCGAAATCCGAAAGGGGAGATTGTGAATATGTTATAGTTGAATAAACATAGGTTAAAATCGTGGACGAAAGTACTCCGATACTTGTGTAGCATAATAGGTTATTGTTCTTAATCCTCCTTTGTGGTAAATCCTATCATCGAAAGATAGAAGGTGTTATACCCCGTAGTTCCAGGGTATGTATGTGAGGACGTACGTACGAGAATACGACAGAAATTTTGGAAAGAAAGAAAGTTGTGATTTTTCGACGGAAAAGTTTCCGGGTTTTGTGAAGGAAAACGGTTCGTTGATGGGAATTGGATTCCCAGATTTGGTATTTGGGCTTCTTGGATTATTTTAGAATTATGAGATTTTATTTTCGGAAATGGTCACGTGGGACCCACGGGAGAAATTTACGGTTTTGTGGGGCCCACTTTGTTTTTGAGGTTTTCGGTATTTTTGATATTTTCGGAAGACGAAATATTTTGAACGAGTCGGGGGGCGACACGTGTCACCCCCATGTGGCACCTTGGCCGAAATGGTGGGACAAGTGGCTAGACACTTGTCCCTTGGCCGAAATGGGCTAACAAGTGGCAAGCCACTTGTCTAGCAATTTCGTTGGACATGTGGTGTGGTGGGACCCACACACACATGGCCCAATATTTACCATACACTTGATAATATCTGGGCCCTTAATTCCTCTATAAATACCCCCTTAGGTTGAAGAGTAATTCATCCACACTTGAGTTAGTTTCCAAGGCAAAGCAAAATACTCCCTCCCTTTAGTGGTGTTTCGTCCACCCTCCCCCTCTTGTGTAGAAATACTTGGTGTATTGTTGTATAATCCCAAATACCTTGGCCTAGTATCCCTAGTAGTTTTCCAAAGTTATTTCAATACTAGGAGCAGGAAATACTACTTTATTCCAATAGTAAGTGAAACCACAGAAAAATCTTTCTAGCTTGGTTGAAGTATTTAGAGAAGTTGTTTGGAAACTTCTAAGGGTCGCTTGGAGCGGGTTGGAGCGTAAGGAATTGGAGCTAAACGTTGCTCAGGATCGACTTATAAACTTGGATAATTTTTGGGCTTATCGAGGTAATAATCTATGTCCCTATTGTAATTGGATATTACATGTTGTAGTAGTTATACTTGAGTATATTATTGGAAGGATGATTATAAAGGTTTGAATCGTATTTACATTGGTGTACTTACAGTGACTTGTGTAGTATTATTGTGAGCGAGAATTGAACACGTCAGGTTAGGCGTGTAATCCGCAGGAGTTGTTGGCACAGTAGCGGGCCTTGATAAGGAGAGATGTATGTGTTAGAGAGGGGAGTCTTTGCGAATTTTATGTAGAAAAAGGAATCTTGTATTTAGAAAATTCTACGAATAGAACTAGAGATTGATAGATATATTGTGGCCTTTATAGGTGGATCTTCTGCGGCATACTTGACTTGGCTTGTGGTTTAAGCTAAAAAGGTATGTTATTCTTCCTATACTCTTGAGCATGATTGTTGTGAACTATATAGTACGGTAGACGTACGTGTGTGAAATGAATTTTATTTGTTTAAAACATAAAGTGTTATAATGGCTTTATGGGAAGCTCGTTATAACGACTTTATGAAGATAAAAGAAAGATTTGGTTTGTGATAAAAACGACTTGATTTTGAAAGTTAAGAGACTTGATCTTGAAAGATAAGAGACTTGACTTATAACGACTTGTTTTGAGAAAGGAGAAGTAACTTGATTTAAGTATAGGTTACTTGTTTTGAAAAGAGTAAGTTAATTGGGTTTTAAAAGAGTATACTTGATGTTGTTCTAAAAGAAAAGCACTTGGTTTAAAAAGTATAGAGTACTTGATTTTAAAAGCCTTGTAAAGATTTTCTGAAGGTGAAGTAATTTGGTTTTAAAAGTAAAGCGTGTTTTCTTTATATACTACAGTATTAGTATCGTGTGGCTTTACGTAACAAGAGGTCTTTTGAAAGAATGAAAGTATGTAGTATTTGGATTATTGATATAAAATGAAAGTACATTAAACTTGCCTATGCTTGTTGTGATAGCCTTGTTGTGCAAGTGTTGTGATTACGTACTCTGAGTGTTTCTCGGGAGGACCGGTTTACGATTGATTGTTGGACATCTTGTGGCGTTGGATTTTCCACGAGTATCGTCCTTATCGAGTATTATCTGGTTATTTCTTTTGGACATCTTGGCGTTGGATTTTCCACGAGTATCGTCGGCTTTGAGTATTATCTTGTTATTCCTTTGGACGTCTTGTGCGATGGATGTTCCACGGGCATGCGTCGATGGGATGGTTTCATGGCCATGACTTTCGAGTGAGATCGGGGCATGCGGTCATTGTGAGGTTCAGTTGTTAGTCCATGGACCGCTAATCCATGAAGCTTGCGCGGTGACGGCGATCACGGGCTTGATTTATGCGTGTGGTTCGAGCACACTTTAGATACTTGTTACGGTCATTTTCGTGTCTGGCGACCTGCGGTAGATAGCTTAAGATACTTGCCTCGGTCATATCTTGTGAGACGGTAGGCTATCAGACGTTAGCTTAAGATACTTGCCTCGGCGATTCGTGGCTAGCTTTTGGGTAGTAGTTGGCTTAGTACCTTGCAGTGATGGGATATGACTAGCTTTTGGGTGGTAGTTGGCTATTCTACTTGGCGTCGGTTTTGATGACGAGGCGGGATCTAGTGTTCGAGTTCACATATGGGTGTTGTTTTACATCATGTGCCGGCGATGAGAATGAGTTCCACGGGCATGAGTGATATTATGGGCGTGAGACCCATAGTTATGTGTGAGTGGTTATTGCGGGATATGTGTCCCCTTTACTTGACTTGTTTACTTATTGCGAAATGGTTTTATAAAATAATGAAATATGATTTCATTCTGATATTTTCGATTTCACATACTTGGTACTGTTGTCTTGACCTCCTTGGGCTGCGTTCATGCTGCGAGTAAGTACACGATTGTTGATCCTCGCTCATAGGATCGCGATTCGGCGTTAGGAAGCTCCGTTCCTCGAGGCTTATCTTTTAGTATAGTCCTGTCATTGTAGGTACTTGTACATTCGAGGGTATGGCGGGCCCTGTCCGTCATAGATGTTGTTACATTCTTAGAGGTGCATGTAATCTTGTTGTGGCGAGTTTGTAAAAGGATAAGCTGTCGGGTTTTTATGTATGTATCTGAGAAGCATTTATTTTGGTTGCTTTGTTTATTTATCATATCTCTTGTTTCATGTTTATGTTTTATTTCCGATTTTCTCTCGATGTTGTATCACTAGGGTGCGGGGTAAGGCACGATCACGGGCCGAGGTTCGGTCGTGACAAAAGTGGTATCGAGCGATTAATCCTCGGAAAGTGTCTCTGACCGTGTCTAGTAAGTCTTGATTATCGGTGTGTTGTGCACCATCTATAATCGAGGAGGCTGCAGGACATCTAGGATTAGTTTCTATTCTTCTCACTCGAGATCGTGCCTTAGAGCCGTGTTATAAGTTGGACCTCTCGGCGTATTTCGTTTTACGGCTATGCCTCCGCGAAGGCAACCGGGCCCGAAGGGCAAGGCGGCCGTGGGAGCTGCTAGTAGGATCTGAGAGAAATGCGAGCGCGAGCGGTCATTACGAGATAGTGCTTGACGGCGATTTTGTGACGCCGCCCGGCCCAGCGAGTTTAGAGCGCGGCGGTGGCTACGAGACCACGGTACACGAGCCTCGGTCCCGGCTGGAAGCGAGAGAGATGGGTTACAAGAGATGGCCCGATTCGGCGGGATCGTGGCGAACACGAGATAGGTGGAATCTGGCGATTCGATTCGGTAGCCCCGTAGTTCACCCCAGACCGGATAGTTTGAGGCTACGGGATTTTACGAGTTGTATCCCGCGAGTTACGGGTCGAGGCACGAGGATGATCCGCGGGAGTTCATCCGTCGATTCTGAAGGATCATGCGAGTGATCGAGCGGAGACCGATTCCGTGATTTCGGTTCGCGTCGGTGCGTGATACCGCATGATCGTGGTTTGATTCGTGGGAGGCGTCCCGAGGGAGCACGCGCCCCGGTATTTAGGATGAGTTCTGGAGGCATTTCTCGGCCATTTCTTGCCTCCGCAGATGAGAGAACGCCGACATATTTACGATCTTTGAGGCGAGGAGGGCGCGATTGGAGTACAACGTAGAGTTCGACTCGTTGGCTCGATATGTCCACTGCGTTAGTAGCTAATATGGAGGGCGAGTGCACCTACGTCCGCGAGGCTTGATGACTACTTGGCGAGTCTTGTTGGGTGTATCGCCGGGCATGGACATTGCCCGCATGCGAGCTCATGCGCTGGGGTGTGAGGCACGGAGAGACCGACGGATTGTCGATACCGAGAAGAAGGCCAGGACGGCAGGGTCCTTTGGTGACTTTCAAGGTGGACCGCCGCAGCAGCAGACGAGTTCTACGCCGTGGCCCGTACAGTGTGGTCCTCTACGGTTTGGGCCTCCAGTATTGAGGCATGTCGGGCTCGAGGTTCGAGTTTCGGGGAGTTGGGAGTCTTGGCGGATGAAGCCACCGACCTAAGTGTAGCGATGTGGTAAACCCGTTCGAAGTGTCGAAGGACTTGTTTTACATGTGGCCAGCAGGGCCATTTTGCGAGAAATTGTCCTACCAGAGGTAGCGTGGATGTTGAGACTCGGCCTTCGGGGTCTGTTGCGGGCTCTTCACCTTCGATAGCTAGGCAGGGTGTTCATATACCGGCAGGCCAGGGCAGGGGTCGTGGTGGAAGTTCCCAGTTCTAGCGGTCCTTGAAACCGCCTATTCTTTTGATATCAGGTATATCCTTGACCCTCTAGAGACTAGTATGCATTTGTGTTAAGATGAGTATATTTTAATTGTTATGTTCTGATAGCATTATGTTGTTGTGATTAGAAAACATGGTTAGTTATAAGAGGGTAGTTGAGCTAAGAAGACCACTAGGTTTTCGTGACTTGATTAGTGAGATTGTTCCGGATCGGGGAACAAGAGCTTGGCGCGGTAAATGGGTCGGGTTGAGGCAAGGTTGTGTGTCAACCCGCAGCCCGGTTTGGGGTAGGGTCATTTTGTGGTGATCCCGCTTTGTGATAGGGTCACGAGGGTGCTAGGCCCAAGTTTAGGTAACCATCGTACGGGTTCGTGGATGCGTTCGACCAGAATCGGATCGTGAAGGCCGGAGATAGGCCTTAGAGTAAATTGAAGCTAGTGGGAGCTGTTGTGAGATTAGAAATGATTTCCTCGTTGGTTTGGATTTGAGTTTTGCGCACATGTTATATTCTGGCCATGGGTGGCATGATCGGTTTTTGTAAGTATAGTGGTGGAGACTATACTGGCGCATGTATGTTTGGAGGCTTAGAAGGAACATTCGGGACGAATGTTTCTAAGGGGGGGAGAATGTTATACCCCGTAGTTCCAGGGTATGTATGTGAGGACGTACGTACGAGAATACGACAGAAATTTTGGAAAGAAAGAAAGTTGTGATTTTTCGACGGAAAAGTTTCCGGGTTTTGTGAAGGAAAAAGGTTCGTTGATGGGAATTGGATTCCCAGATTTGGTATTTGGGCTTCTTGGATTATTTTAGAATTATGAGATTTTATTTTCGGAAATGGTCACGTGGGACCCACGGGAGAAATTCTGGTTTTGTAGGGCCCACTTTGTTTTTGAGGTTTCGGTATTTTTGATATTTCGGAAGGCGAAATATTTTGGGCAGTCGGGCGACACGTGTCACCCCGTGTGGCACCTTGGCGAAATGGTGGGACAGTGGCTGACATTTGTCCCTTGGCGAAATGGGCTAACAAGTGGCAAGCCACATGCTAGCAATTCGTTGGCCATGTGGTGTGGTGGGACCCACACACATGGCCCAATCTTGACCATACACTTGATAAGATCTTGGCCCTTAATTCCTCTATAAATACCCCCTTAGGTTGAAGAGTAATTCATCCACACTTGAGTTAGTTTCCAAGGCAAAGCAAAATACTCCCTCCCTTTAGTGGTGTTTCGTCCACCCTCCCCCTCGTGTAGAAATACTTGGTGTATTGTTGTATAATCCCAAATACCTTGGCCTAGTATCCCTAGTAGTTTTCCAAAGTTATTTCAATACTAGGATCCCGGAAATACTACTTTATTCCAATAGTCGTAAAGTGAAACCCTAGAAAAATCTTCCTAGCTTGGTTGAAGTATTTAGAGAAGTTGTTTGGAAACTTCTAAGGGTCGCTTGGAGCGGGTTGGAGCGTAAGAAATTGGAGCTAAACGTTGCTCAGGATCGACTTATAAACTTGGATAATTTTTGGGCTTATCGAGGTAATAATCTATGTCCCCCTATTGTAATTGGATATTACATGTTGTAGTAGTTATACTTGAGTATATTATTGGAAGGATGATTATAAAGGTTTGAACTGTATTTACATTGGGTACTTACAGTGAGACTTGTGTAGTATTATTGTGAGCGAGAATTGAACACGTCAGGTTAGGCGTGTAATCCACAGGAGTTGTTGGCACAGTAGCGGGCCTTGATAGGAGGAGATGTATGTGTTAGAGGGAGGTCTTTGCCGAATTTTTACGTAGAATAAGGAATCTTGTATTTAGAATATTCTACGAAAGAACTAGAGATTGATAAATATATTGTGGCCTTTATAGGTGGATCTTCACGCGGCATACTTGACTTGGCTTGCGGTTTAAGCTAAAAGGTATGTGATTCTTCCTATACTCTTGAGCATGATTGTTGTGAACTATATAGTACGGTAGGCGTGCGTGTGTGAAATGAATTTTGTTTGTTTAAAACATAAAGTGTTATAATGGCTTTATGGGAAGTTAGTTATAACGACTTTATGAAGATAAAAGAAAGATTTGGTTTTGTGATAAAAGCGACTTGATTTTGAAAGTTAAGAGACTTGATCTTGAAAGATAAGAGACTTGACTTATAACGACTTGTTTTCAGAAAAGGAGAAGTAACTTGATTTAAGTATAGGTTACTTGTTTTGAAAAGAGTAAGTTAATTGGGTTTTAAAAGAGTATACTTGATGTTGTTCTAAAAGAAAAGCACTTGGTTTAAAAAGTATAGAGTACTTGATTTTAAAAGCCTTGTAAAGATTTTCTGAAGGTGAAGTAATTTGGTTTTAAAAGTAAAGCGTGTTTTCTTTATATACTACAGTATTAGTATCGTGTGGCTTTACGTAACAAGAGGTCTTTTTGAAAGAATGAAAGTATGTAGTATTTCGGATTATTGATATAAAATGAAAGTACATTAAACTTGCCTATGCTTGTTGTGATAGCCTTGTTGTGCAAGTGTTGTGATTCTGTGCTACCGTGTTTCTCGGGGAGGACCGGTTTACGATTGATTGTTGGACATCTTGGCGTTGGATTTTCCACGAGTATCGTCCACTATCGAGTATTATCTGGTTATTTCTTTTGGACATCTTGACGCGTTGGATTTTCCACGAGTATCGTCGGCTTTGAGTATTATCTTGTTATTCCTTTGGACGTCTTGTGCGATGGATGTTCCACGGGCATCGTCCGATGGGATGGTTTCATGGCCATGACTTTCGGTGAGATCTTGGGGCATGCGGTCATTGTGAGGTTCGAGTTGTTAGTCCGTGGACCGCTAATCCATGAAGCTTGCGCGGTGACGGCGATCACGGGCTTGATTTATGCGTGTGGTTCGAGCACACTTTAGATACTTGTTACGGTCATTTTCTCGTGTCTCCGGCGGCCTGCGGTAGATAGCTTAAGATACTTGCCTCGGCCATATCTTGTGAGGCGGTAGGCTATTATGCGTTAGCTTAAGATACTTGCCTCGGCGGTTGCGTGGCTAGCTTTTGGGTAGTAGTTGGCTTAGTACCTTGCAGTGATGGGATATGACTAGCTTTTGGGTGGTAGTTGGCTATTCTACTTGGCGTCGGTTTTGATAGCGAGCGAGATCTAGTGTTCGAGTTCACATATGGGTGTTGTTTTACATCATGTATGCTGCCGATGAGAATGAGTTCCACGGGCATGAGTGATATTATGGGTGTGAGACCCATAGTTATGTGTGAGAGATTATTCTGGGGATATGTGTCCCCTTACTTGACATAACTGTTTACTTATTGCGAAATGGTTTTATAAAATAATGAAATATGATTTCATTACAGTATTTTCAGTTTCACATACTTGGTACTGTTATCGACCTCTTTCGAAGTGCGTTAAATGCGCGGTAGAGTACACCAATTGTTGATCCTCATTCATAGGATCGCAGTTCAGCGTTGGGAAGCTCCGTTCCTCCGAAGGCTTATCTTTTGGTATAGTCCCCTGTCATTGTAGGTACTTGTACATTCAGGCGTATGGCGGGGCCCTGTCCCCTCATAGATGTTGTTACATTCTTAAGTGCATGTAATCTTGTTGTGGGCAGAGTTTGTAAAAAGGATAACTGTTCGGGTTTTTATGTATGTGTACAGAAGGCAATTGTTTTGGTTGGCCTGTTTATTTATCATATCTCTTGTTTCATGTTTATGTTTTATTTCCGCTGATTTTCTCTGATGTTGTATCACTAGGGTGCCCGGGGTAAGGCACCAGTCACGGGCCCGGGTTCGGGTCGTGACAGAAGGGTTCTGCATTGGGGTTGAGTGATTATATTACCTTAACAGGAGTATAAGACGGTTTAGGTAACCTGCTATCTTAACGTAGAAGAATAAGTCAGTCTAATTGTATTAAGGATTGAATAGAGTGGATAGTTGATGATCTTGGAGCCCTAATTCTCCATCATAACTGATTTAATTCAAAGTATTTTCATAATTAGTTTATTTCTTGCATTAGTTTTAATTCTTAGTCATAAATCTCAAACAAATTTACGTTCACCAAATAGAAACTAAAGGATAGATAATCGGTACTTGAAAACCAGTCTCTGAGGACGATATTCGGTCTTACCTAGACTATATTACTTGTAACGATACGTGCACTTGCGTTAAGCGTGTGTATAAATCGCACATCAAGTTTTTGGCATCGTTGTCGGGGACTGCCGTACTTTCAATATCTATTTATTTATTCTTATTTTTAATTTGGTTGCTCCAAGAACAAGTTTCTAACTTGTTCTGCGAGCATCTTTTTATCACCTTTTGTTTTTTTTCTTATTTTGCAGGTTAAATTCGGGGAAAAAAACGGAAAAAACAGGCACATGGACTACTACTTCTATCAGGGGCACCAAATTCATCAACAACAGCTTAACCCACAGGTTTCAGAGGAAGATCTAGATGAGTTGCAGGCAGGCATACTCAGGCTCACCAATTTCCAGACTAAGTTTATGGCTGAGACAAGAGTGTCCCTCAAAAAATTGGAGACACAAATAGGGCATCTGATGGATAGGATGACCAATGTACCGCAAGAAAATCAGCCTAGCGACACAATTGTGGAAAGTAATAATCAGATTGAGGAGCCTGAACCACACCCAGTTGTTGAGGAATTTGGAGAGATAGTTGGTGTAGAGAAGGAAACGGTTACTGAGATCAGATCATTCATCTTTTTGAATTCCTTGGAAAATCTTTTTCTTGTACCTATTGCAGCAGAAACACCACCAGATGTCACTGTTGATCCCTAAATAGAAAGTTCATACCTTCAAGGGCATCCCAAAAGTTGAGAGATGTAGGGAGTTTAACTGATTCCTACATTATAGAGAGCCTAGAAGACAAGTCTACCTTGTTTACTTGGGGGATAATCTTATATATGAGGCCCTTGTTTGGAGAAATTGTTGTAGTTGAAGTGAGACCTGCAACAATAACGATGCGGATTGCAAGCAGTTCGCAGAAGGAGCCGTCGGGCACTAGTAAAGGTTAATTGCGTCCGGCTAAAAGACGTTAAAAACAACGCTTGTTGGGAGGCAACCCAAATGTTTATTAATTATGTTATTCTAATTTTTGTTTTAAGTTTGTTTTATTTTGTCTTGAACAGTCTCACGGTCTTGGGTTCTTGTCTTGTGTTTGTGGATGACAGGTGGACTAGGAGCAGACCCAGAATAGAAAAAGGAGCAAAAACGCTGAAAAAAAAGGAATTCCCGTCATCAGCGCCGTGGCACCAAAATGCAGGGCCACGACGCCGAATGTTCAGAGAGCTGCAGGATTTACAGCGCCACGGCGCCGAAGTGCAGGGTCGTGGCGCCGAAGGTTCAGAGGCCCAGACGCAATGCAAATTCCATAATTTTTCCTCTCAGACCTCCGTTATGACTGATGTGTTGTGTCAGTAAGTTGTCCCTATTTTTAGTATTCACACATTGGGGACAATGTGTCGATTAAGTTTGGGGGTGTGTCTTATTTTGTTTTATTGTCTTGTTTTTTAGTCTTTTTGATTTGTCTTTGTGTTGTTTTTATGTGTTTTTGAGTCATAATTTTTTTTTTGGATCATGCATGTTGTGGTTGCTAACGATATTGAGTAGATAAAGTGGAATAATGTAATAGAATTAAAAGCGACAATCTGTGTGTTTAAGTTAGATATGCCAAAAATTCATGACATCCAATTCTTTGGGATATTTGTGCTTAGCTTATGTGTGTCAGTTATGGAAAAAAGGTTGAAAAATGTCTAGAAAATATGTTTGCTTGTTATTTGAGGCGAAATAGTTATGATGTACATGTTTAGAGAGATGATTCAGGCATTTCTTTGACAGCCCTTCTAACCATTCATTACCCACCTTGACATAAAATGTATCACTAGTCAGTCCCTTTGAGCCTAAAATAAGATCTTTTCTTTGACACCCTATGATTCATTTGTTGTTCCATAAGTAATAATGGAAAAGTATTGGGATGAAAAGCGTGAAAAAGAAACAAAAAGAGAATTGAAAATTTTGATGCACCCCAATGAAAAATATGCAAAAGCCTAAGTTTGGGGTGCTTGTTATTTATAATACATATCATTCTCTCAAAAGAAAAGAGGGGAGAAACTGGGTACAAAACTAAAAAGAAAGTCAAAAAGAAGAAAAATGAGTTGAATGAAAAAAAATGCTTATGGTACGTAATTGAGTCTAAATGTCTACTTTTATCTACCCCTGCCTAAGCCTACATTACAACCCTTGAAAGTCCTGATGATCTTTAAGGTGTATATCTATGATTAGTGGAGAATAGCAAGTAAACAGGTCTATAACATTTGGGACAGATGAAATGAAATTGACATGCATAGGTTATATGTTTGTATTTCCATTGACCATGGTCTAAGTGAATTTGCGAAATATCTAACTTGTAATTCTAGATTGTCGATTATTCATGTTAAATATGTTCTAACATATTATCTCATCTTTCATCCATGATTTTGAAGAAACGTTGCTATAACTACTTGATCCATTTCTTTGAGTCTTGTATTTTTTTTAGTATTTGTTTTTGTTTTGTGCTTTACTCGGGGACGAGAAAAGTTTAAGTTTGGGGGTGTTTGATCGGTGTATTTTATATACACTTTTTGAGTCATTTTTAGTTAGTATTTTACTCATTTTGTTGATGTTTAGTATAGTATTAGGGTCATTTTTTTTCTTTTGTGTCACAGCGGTAAGAAATTGAGAAATGGCGAAAAGAAGAGAAAATGAGCTTAATTGAGATGAAATTGCACACAAAAAGGGCCAATAAATGAAGTCTAAGAAGTCCCGGGAAGTATAGAAGATATCAGACGAAGTCTGGACGAAAAAAGGACGTCGAAGCAAAAAAATCAGGAAAACAACGCCTCAGCGCATGGCGCTGGCAGCGGCAGCCGCAGCGACCAGGAAATTTCAAAACTCTAATTTTGTGCACGGATGCGAGGCCACGGCGCCGATGCGGTATTTTTGACGTTTTGGGCCGAATTTGACACGTTTTCAGGGTCCGAAAGGGACAAGGATTCCTACCTACAAAACCTAAAACCCTGCTCATTATATATAGCTAATTAGCCACCATTACCCATCATTCATACCTCTCCATACCTCATTCCACCACATTCTATCATTGTAAATAGTCCACAACACAAGAGAATGAGGCTAAGGCTTGGAGACTTTTTCTTGAGTATTTTTCTCTTTTTTTTCTTCTTTTGCTTTGTTTAATTCAGTTCATGTTGGTTTGTAATTTAGTTCTTAACGTGACAATGGCTATGAGCTAATTTCTTATTTAGGGCTTTCCTTGTGATTCACTTGATGCTTTTATCTATGAATTAATACATTAGTTAATTTCTTCTTCCATTAGATTAAGATTTATTCAATAATTGTTTTGATTGCTTGGTAATTAATTGATCACTAATTATCATCACTTATATGATTTCTAATCGAAATACGAAAGGGGAGATTGTGAATATGCTATAGTTGAATAAATATAGGTTAAAATCGTGGACGAAAGTACCCCGATACTTGTGTAGCATAATAGGTTATTGTTCTTAATCCTCCTTTGTGATAAATCCTATCATCGAAAGATAGAAGGGTTCTACATCGAGGTTGAGTGATTATATTACCTTAACAGGAGTATAAGACGGTCTAGTTAACCTGCTATCTTAACGTAGAAGAAAAATTCAGTCTAATTGTATTAAGGATTGAATAGAGTGGATAGTTGATGATCTTGGAAGCCCTAATTCTCCATCATAACTGATTTAATTCAAAGTATTTTCATAATTAATTTATTTCCTGCATTAGTTTTAATTCTTAGTCATAAATCTCAAACAAATTTACGTTCACCAAATAGAAACTAAAGGATATATAATAAGTACTTGAAAATTAGTCTCTGATTTATTACTTGTAACGATACGTGCACTTGCGTTAAGCGTGTGTATAAATTACACATCACTATACGATCAGTTAAAACTTTGTATTTTGATCAATTAAAACTATATTTTGATCAATAAGGCTATTACATTGAATATTTTTTTAGTTTGACATAAATACATAGCAGGATATGCTGTGTGGTAAAAAAAATATAAGTGTTATTTATCATTATATTGTATTATTTTCTGTTTCGAATGAATTGATATGTGTTATTTATCATTATATTGTATTATTTGATGAATTGAAAATTATTATTTATTAGGTGAAATATTTAAATATTTTTCCACAAAAAATTATGTACCAAAAAATCAATAAAAAATGAAAAATGAAATAAAAGATGTTAAATACTTAAATATCGCTTAAATAAGCGCTATCTAAGTTCGGAGTGGTAAATTTTTTAATATTAAACTTAGATAGCGCTTGTTTTTGCACTTAGATAGCACTTATTAAAAAACGTTATTTAAGTGCAGAACTTGTATAGCGCTTTTTAAAGCGCTATCCTAGCTACCATAGCGGTAGCTTAGATAGCGCTTAAAAGCGCTATGTAAACCCAAAAATAAGCGCTATCTAAGTTGTTTTTGGTAGTAGTGATCCATTATTACCAATGTAATACTCTAAACCGTCACTACAGGTCCATAACCTGCAGGGAAATCTCAATTACCATTCATAAAGTTCTACTAATACTCACATACGGTTCCATACTATCATCCTTGCCTATGTTCCCTTAACTGAAGAATTATACCTTGGCTGACAAGTCCATCAACCAAATAGCAATACACAAAGTACTATAGTGAATTCACGTTTCTTGGTTTCAACTGTTATCATTGATCCTTACTTGAATTTTCAGAATGTACTTCAAAACTCAAGTCAGATAACATCTGCCATTGATCTACCACTTTAAATTTCCTTATTGACTGACACCTCACTCAAGGGTCCTTAAACAATGCTTGCCCAAGAAGAACTATTTATTGCCTTGTCTCGCTAAACTAGAATGCCTCTAAAAAATCATGTAGATACCTATTCATTCTGTCAACTTCAGAAAATCATATTGATATCAATTGTGAAAACTTACCTAGCCCTAGGCAACATGTATAATGCCCAAATTCCTTATCCATAATTAAGTGCAACCACTGATAACTCCTTAAGTAATACATCTTCACATTTGTCCATCGCTAGATCCATCCTCATTAACCAATATTTGTACATTTCGATAGTCTACAACATAGTTAGAATATACATCGATCCATCTCCATTAGCATCCACTTTATACCTAGAGCAATCTCTTCCGATGATAACTTAGCAAATTTATCCCACTTATCTTGAGGTCATTAGCCAATTACGTAGAGAATTCATATACCACTCGTCCTTACTCCACTACCACAACGCCATCGTGTCGTACTCCATTTAGCCTTTCATACTCCCATGAATTAAAAAACTTAGCACACCCCACGTTCCCATTAGATGAATACTTTACCCTTTTAACATTTTTGTCACCACGCTTGAACCATTCGAATTCTCTTAAGTACCACCCAACTCCATAAGATGGAAAGAAAATTCATCATACGAACCTTATAACAAGTCCTATCACCTCTGGCCCCATTATCAAGGATCATCTTTCATGTCATTGTCATTTATCAACTCTCTTCACAGCATTGCCATGGTCACTGTCCTCCTATAAGACCCGTCGATCCTCCGAAGTCTAAACTTTTGTTCAAAGTACCAGAATATGTACTCTTCCGTTACGAAATCATCTACTTGTCGTTGTTACACCCGCATCATAAGACTATCGTAATAAATCTTGATGATATTAAAGTATTTCTACATCAATCACACCCCAAGTAAAGCATCCTCGATATGTCAAACCTCCTCAAGTGCACATATCAGAGTCGTAACGCTTATTACTTAATTACTTCGCTAACCATATGAATTCAAATCTCCAATTACTCCTCATCACCTGTTGTACCATATATTCACCTCTTTGACCTTCGAGTAACTAATTGTTGAAGATATGGCGATCATGTAGTCTATTATATCATCGATCTTATTTTCTAGGGATATCACTAAACCATTATCTGAATAACATCCTCGCTCAACTAAGTCTTCAAATCATAACTCCAATCTGAACTCAATCTTACGTCCTTATTATAGTGACACATCTCATATTATACCACACGATGTTATATCTAGCGACTCATGGGTAAACCTGAGTATGTGTACTCACCATTGGTAAAATATTGAAACAAAGAAGTTTAAACCTTAGACCGAATCACATACACACGATAAGGAATGAAAGTATCCTAAATATCCTATATCCTCTCAAAGATAGGTATGTAGCTCTTCATATCGATATGCAACACTCTAATAGACACAGTTGTTATACTCATAAACCTAATGCTCTTATACAAATATATCATGATATAAAATCTCATTGTATCGTGAGGGCACCTACCTTAAACCGTAAATGAACCACCGCAGCCAAATATTAATAACATAAAGCAAATAAAGTATTATTAAGTCTTAGAACATAATACATAAACCTTGGAAAAAACAAAATATGGTTGTCATGAGTACATAGCTACTAACTGGATTACAACTTTGAAATGATATACAAATAAATGTCTAAAATATAAAGGATAGAAAGGTAATATAACAAGAGGGAGGTTCTAGTGTCGGGATAGTGTTTCTGGCTCATCCTGGACTCCCAAGAAGATGTCCAAGTGTCTCATCTAAGCTCCTCTGCTAGCATCGCGATTAGTACCTGCATATAGAGTGCAATAACTATAGAGTGAGTACGGGAAGCATGTGTACCCAGCAGCATCGTTGATTGACCTAAACTATAGCGTTGGCGAGGGTTGGTACTCCCAATACTTCTTTTCTTGCTTTAGTCAAATTATATATTGTATAAGCATTACAACCATCTAACTAAGGATTCCACCATTAACTGAATGATAAGTACATTACTTTTCAAAGATCATACTAAAGTTTTTTAACTTTACCTCAATTAGAATAAGTTTAGCAATAAGGTTCCAACCTATACTCAATCGGACATCTAAATACTCAAGATTTTATCTTTTATCCAAATCAATAAGTTTACCATTAAATGTTCAATCTTTTAGTTCTTATACTAAGGAACACGTAGAGATCCCATCTCTATATCGTTCCTAACAATCCAAGTCATAAAGATCCCATATTTATTAGCATTTCTAGCAATCATGGTCATAAAGATCCCATATTTATATCATCACTAAATGATCTCATATTTCATCTTATGTCAAGAATAAGTTACAAGGTACCAGTATTTCTTTCTATCAAGCCATAAGATCATAAGTCTATCAGAAATCAATACTGAGTACACATAACAATAATTGCATGTTAAGAAGTATGAATGAAATGTTATACAGATGATACGTATGCAATGCAATGGCCATATGTCTCGGTATACACATGCTGCTGCAGTAGCTGTCATGTGACTCATGAGGGACTCATGAGGTCCATATACCCATCCAATCCCATCGGATACCAACTTTGTGGCTGATGTGTCATCATCAATCATCACTCTCGTATCTTGTACCATATCTAAAAACTACCTTTCGAAGACTCTTTCAGCAATATCTCAACCATTCAATGCCAAGTATAATATATATAAGTGATATGGATATGTGTTCACCATGCAATCAACATAATCAACACAACCAGTATTTATCAGCTTTTTTCGAGTATTTAGACAAGATGTAGAGTGATAAATGTATGACAAGTCAAATCAAGAATATAATATCAAACATGGCTACGAGCCCAAATAATCAACAATCATACCAACCTAAGAAGATTTATGCACCGCGTTTACGTTCTGAAGGGTTAAACATATAACTCCTTCAAGTATATCAAACAAGTTCATTAGTTAACCAAGTTAAATTCATTATTGCATGTATTAGTGTTTGTCACCTCACTAATATGAGACTCTTAATTCCCATTACTCTCATTAATTCATTAATAGCATACCAACACATAACACTATACTAGAGTATGGTAAATCTCAAATTTCCTAATTCGAAGCCGAAGAATCACGCAGTAACCATGCCCTTTATCAGAGCCTCCTCACGAGCCCACACTGATCAATTATATAAACTTTATAATATTACAGGTTTATCGATGCCCGTAATGCTAAATAATTCTAGAATCCCCACGTTAAACTACAAAGGAACCCCAAGCCCATATTATCATAATACAAACTTTAACACCCAAATAATACCATAACATGCTAGATAGTCATAATCTCAAGTTAATTAATAAATAAGACCAATTGGATCCTTAATCCATGAATTAGCAAAAAGCCTCAATTCTAACCCTAGAAATTCCCTCAATTCCCAAGAGAGTTTCTAACATGAAAATGATTGATTAAATATCACCCACCAATGTAATACAATACTAGTTTACAATAGAAACAACAATAATTCAATAATCAACCCCCAAATCCCAAATATAACTCTCTTATTCTTAACAAGGTACTTCTCTCATTTCCCCCATTTAAGAATCATGCTTATGATAGACCTTGACTAGTACACATTAATTAATGGGTGAAAACATTACCTTAAGTGATGAATTTCCCTTGAATCTTCAAGAATCCTACTGCCAAGCTCCAATACCAAGAGAAATGTTTTTGGGGAATAAAATATATTATATATCATTACTCTATATAATCTGAATAGTGATCCCGCTCTAGCAGAATCGACTTCACTGGAGCGGACCCACCTCCGTGGAAAACTCATCCGCTAAGTCGAGATCACTTAAAATATCAAATCACGCTAGGGCGGAAGGAAAATTCGCAGAGTCTCACCTGCCCCTGCGAGGAACTTGTCCGCAGAAGCGTACCCTAGGCATCTAGTCAAGTCTCACTTCTGCGAGTCAGACCTTCACAGAGGCGAACCCGCGGAAGCTACGGAAAGGGTATTCTTAAGAGAATTCGAGATAAAGCTACGAAAAGGGTATTCTTGGGATAACAAGTCTAAAATTTCAAAACGACCAAACAGGTCGTTACACTTCTCCAAACTATTTGTTTTTATGTTTCTTTTTTATTTATTTTTTCTTTCATGTCTATGTGGAGCTAAACTTCTCTTTCTAGGTTATTTTTTTCATGATCATTGTTGTTCGAATATTTATTTAATTTATCATATTAGTTTATTAATTCAATCATGATCTTGATGATTCGATTGCTTGATCACCAATCGACTATCTACGAATCTAGGATCGAATGCGGGAAAGGAAATTCTAGATTGCAAATAGGATTAAGTAGCATGTTGTTGAATCTGGACCTCGGAAAATGGATTCACATTCTGTATTGAAACATACCTAATTATCTTTATTAGTTACTATACAAAAATTATTAACGTGTTCTTGATAATTATAGTTCCATATAAATATACGTGAGGTTAGCGTGAATAGGTGAGTAAGATTTTGGGAGAATGTTAAGATTTCGGGAGAATGTTATGAGTAATATTAACCATGTTAATCACTAAATTAGATAAATTATTTAGTAATTTTAATTTAAGAATAAAACGTAATTATTATACAATTCATAGTCTTAGATCAATTTGATCTCATTGATAACATAAAAATCTTCTCTTTCTTGGTTAAGGTTCATTATTTATTTTAATTAGTTTAGAAGCACGACTTTCAAGTTTAATTCTTGTATAGATATTGAGGATTGTTTAATACATTAAATAGATAATACAACGACCCATTAGGTCGTTTTAAGCTTTTGAATTATTTTTTCTAAAAGACTCTTCTTGTAGCTTTAAAATAGTCTTTTTGACTTCCGGGGATGAGTGACACGATTTCCAAAGCAATCAGGTGAGTATCGGAGAAGAAAAAGTAAATTTGGAAGTTTTTAAGTTAAAGTAATGCAAAGGTTTAAAAAAGTCAACATATGAGATTAACAAACTCGGATCTGAGTTTTGACAATTCTATGAGGTCCGAAATGCAATTTATGACTTAGTCGAGTGGAATTGGTGAGTTCTGAAGGGCTCGGATGTGTTCGAAACACATGGTGGATATTCTAGTTAAGTTAAAGATTTGAGTTGACCACAGTCAACATCTTGTTAAGATGATCCCGAATTGACGTTTTGAGCACTCCAGCAGGTTCATCATGCATTTTATGATCAAAATGCATATTAGGTATGTGTCCGGGCGGTTCGGATGAGTTTCGGATACTAAAATGGATAGAGCTATAACTGATTTTTGGTTGTTGGTGCATGTAGAAATTACACGATTGCGTGGGAGTTGTCATGATCGCGTAGTATAGGCTAGGCATGCATTGCGATTTTGGTGGGTAGGTAGTGATCGTATAGTGTATTTTCAGAGCCGAGTTGGGTAGTGCTTAGCTATCGCGGAAGGAGACCCCGTGATCGCGATAAATGCACTTTAGCAGGCAGAATAAATTCCCAAATCAATAGGACATTTCATATTTTGAGTTATAGAGTTATGTATCGATTGGACAGAAACGCTCAACTGTGACACAATTAGTTCAAATTCTTTCATTTGGAATATTCTATTCTTGTAGCAGCCACCACTTCGAATCCTGCTCCTCGAGTTTGAGGTGGTTATCAAATTTTGGCTCAGAGGTAAGATTGTAACTCCTATTTTGATGATGTCTATTTATTACTTTCATTATTTAGTGTTGAGTAGCTACCGGCTCAATGATAGATTACGTGCTTACATTGAAGTTTTGATAATTTGATAAATAATATACCAATGACAATCAAGGAAGGTATTTGAAGAACCAGACATCCAAACAGATAAATTATGTGAAGCAGTCATATCAACAAAGAATCTGCTCAAAGGAACTGATTCTTACTATCATGCAATTGGAGATTTAAAAACTATTTCATGCCGACATATAAAATACAAAATATTGACTGATTCATACTCAATGAAATGTTGGATTTCAAATTATAATAATATTTCATAAGTACCATAAGTTGATTAATATAGAATTGGCATTGAAGTAGGAAATAGAAAGTCGACGCGCATACAAGGAAAGAAGGAAGATCCAAGTTAAATTAAATTTAGTTTTTGGGTATAATTAATGAAATCAAAACTTGGTTGGATTCAACAATTCAAGGGAATAAACTACTTCTATATATACAGAGCGTCAATAAAGTACCCTGTGCGCACTCGAAAGAGTTAGCGGCTGCGGGTTCCTTCGTCAAAAAAAAAAAAAAAAAAGAGCGTCAATAAAGTTTGGAGCTTAACCACAACCATAAATCACAACATTCAAACGAGATGCTAAGTGAGCGCAATCAACACTTTGTCTTAAGAGAGCCAACTTCAAGTCGTCAAAGAATTGGAGCTTAGCAACAAGTATTATTATGTTCTTTAGTTGTATTAGTTAGGTTTTGTTGTGGTTTCATCTATTTATCATTGCAAGTATTGTGTAATAGGTGTTCGTTGGAAAATTAGTTATTTGGTTATAGTCAATAAACATGTCCTTAGGTTATTATTCACATTTATATGGCTCACTTGAGAGGGTGTTTTTCACGTAAAAATTCCTGTATTGATTTATTTATTTTCACTTCATTACGTTCTTGCGTATTTACTCTAAGAACCAGATTCCTATAATGCATAACAATAACCCGATCCTAACATTTAGAGATTTAATCCATGATTTTAGGTGGAAAATTGAGAGTTTTGAGCCCCAATCTTAAGAAATGAGAAATAGATGATTTGAGGGCTCATTTGTGGATGGAATTGACTGATTTTCCGGATATAGAATTTTTAGGTTATGGATAAAATTATTTTACAATAATATTCTAGTTGGAGGAGCATTCTTCTGAATCTGAAGCCTCCTAATTTCATATGTTTTTAAGTTTCGCATGAGTTTTTTCACTGTCATAGTTTCTAGATCTTTGACCTTCGTGATAGCATTGACTTTGCTTTTCCGGGAGTCAAGTAGAATGTCAAGAATCTTTTCTACTCTTCTTCCTCGCGGAATGTCCACATCAAGAGAGTCTAGTTTATTGGTTATGTATGTGAACCTATTGAACATCTCACGAAGAGATTCTTCTTCATTCATCTTGAAAAGCTCACTTGTTTTTAATAGGAAAATCTTTGACTTTTTTTTCCTGACTTCCTTTATATGGAAAAAAATTAAAGTTTGAAATATTTATCTTATGAGATGAAGTCAAAATTAGTGTGCTTTGGAAGGTGTCCCACACTTTTTTTATAGTTTTACATGAAGATATTCGGCTATACTCATCAGGTCCGATGCCACAAATTAGAAGCTTCTTTGCGTTGGCATTTTTTGAATAACCTTGACACCTTCTTCATTATAGTCTTCTCTCTTCTTGCATATATCTTTCTTTCCCTTATCATCAGCGGTTGTAGGGATTTTAGGACCATCCATGATCATATTTTCATAGCTCTGGATCTTCTCCCGTGATGAAATATTACTTTCTTGCTTTTCACCAGCTATAATATTTGTCATTGAAGTACAGTGGTCTTGTAGTTAATTGTCATTTTTGAACTCTAGGAGGTGCAACCATCTTTCAAAGTGCTCGCTTTAGAAAGATCTGATATCAATTATTATATCTGGCTACAACCTAGTACTCAAAGAACTAGGTTCATTGAGTAACTACATAAGAAGATAAAGTGTGGAATATAAAATTAATACAAATATTTAGCGGAAAAATGTTCCATGATCAAGGGAGGAAAAATCACGACCTACCTCTTGTAGGAATTTTTTCAAACATCAACTAAGCACGAGCAATTTATTGTGACTGCTTCACTAGTTTCTTTGGAGATCTGTTTGGACTTCTTGTTCTTAAACATCTTCCTTCAGTATTCTTAACAACTATTGAAAAACATCTCAATAATTTCTTTTCACAGTTTCTCAACAAATTTAATATACGTCAAATCACACTTTTCATGATTTTGATTTCCAATCTAATTAGTATCCATGCAATAATCAATTCATTGCGTCTAGACCTTCATTCGAAAAGAGGAGAATCCTCACTTTGTCTGGAAATTGTTCCATTTAATACCCAGTTTATTTTTTACAAGATAACCCTATTCTCCTTCGCCAATTACCGTATTATTCCTTACCATTAAATATATCAATGGCAAAATTGTTGAAGGATTATTACAAGGCATAAGTACATAGCTGAGATGGTTCAAAATAAGAAGAATAAGAATTAAGAAGATACCACAGACGAAGGACTACATGCTAAGGGATCAAAATAACCCATGACTCAATCAAATAATTAGGGTTTTTGCGGGAAACAACTAATCAGAAACAATACTCCAGCAATTTAGCAAAAAAAGATCAGTAACACACGCACTCAGTCAGATACCAATAATAGGAATATTCTAAGTAAGTTCCTAACTTATAATAAAGTATATTTTTTACACATTTCACCGACATTCATCGGAAGGTTAGTACTATAAAATATTATTTTTCGCTTCATTTTCATCGAATCAAATCACTAGGGAAAACACATGATAGGAAATAGGTTCCATTGAAACGCCGGAAAGTTTCTTAATTTTTCAGTGTTAAAATACTATTATTTAAGTTTTTTTTCATAAGCATTCAGTGGGATAGTCACTGGTCAAAAAATTCAATGAGAAAATAGATTTTTTTTAATAGTGTAACACCGAGCAAGAAAAGTCACACCACAAATGAGAATCAACACATAATAGGGAGAGAGGGAAGAAGGTATTGGTCTTCTTCAATAACTCGCAGAAGTAAGAGCTTTCCTCAACAAAACACAAAACAAGAGCGAGAAATTAAGAATCGAAATGAAGAGAAACTGTAGGTTTCAAAAATATGGGGGAATCAAAATGATAAATGAAGTTTTGTCTAAAGAATAGGGAAAAGGACACTTATGAAAACCAGCACAAAAAATGGCTCAAAAAAGCTCTAAAATGAGCATAATACCCCGAGCTGACCGACCTAATCAAATGCCAAGCGCTAGCCAGCCAAGCTCAGACTTCCCTGAATGCTTGCTGGATTGGGCCTTTTTCCCTTCTTGTCTTTTTTCTTCTTCCCTTGCTGGATTGAGCCTTTTTTCCTTTCTTGTCCTTTTTCTTCCCTTTATTTTTCTATCTCCTGCTATGGATTAAAAAGAAGAACTGAATAAATAAACTAAACTAATCATCATCGAAAACTTAACAAACTAAAATATATCAACTACAAACTAATAAAATTAGTAAGTATACATTAATTATACATTTATTAAACATATATATATATATATATATATATATATATATTAACTATATATTTATTATACACATATTATATAATAATGATACAACTTTTATACGTATGATATATTTTCTATAGATATACAGTAGTGATACATATTATAATACGGTTTTTATACATATGATACATTTTCTATACATGTGATATTTTTTTTTCTATACATACGCAGTAGTGATACATATTCTATACAATAATGATACATTTTCTATACGTATGCTATATTTTCTATACATATACAGTAGTGATACATATTATATACAAAAATAATACATTTTATGTACATATGCAGAAATTAGTTGAAAATGACTAAAAATAGAATTATTTTAAAAAGGCTAAAAATAATTTTTAATATACTTGGGCTACCGGGTGTCAATAGCTTCACCCGGTCGGCCATTTTTGTCCTTTCCCCTAAAGAATATTCTAGACGGATACTTATATACATCTTTCAAAACAAGCCACTTATCCAACAAAGGGAGCCAGAAATGAAAAAAGAAATATTGGGCTCTGAGTTAGCTATGTTGGATCAATATATCGAAACTGGGCTGATGCAGCTGGGGCGAAAGCATCTTAAACTTGGGCTCCAACATCTTGTTACTTTCCAAGCTTGGGATATTAATGTTTCCTTACTTATCCTAAAAGCGTGCGGGTCATCTTGTTATGATTTTTTCTAGATAGATTACTATGTGTGTCGCTATGCTTGTCTGAGTAGTCGGTCTAAAAAACTAAAAAGTGCATGGTAATATTATTTATAAATTTCATAGTTTTTGACTCATTTTTCAAACGTAATTAGCAGAACATGAAAACAATCGTTAAATGTTTAATAGTTAAATGTTTACTAAGACCTCTTATTCTAGCCGTAAACGTTAAATGTCAGTAAAAAATAACTTGAACATGATGTCCCATTAATTGATTCAACTAGACATAGCATATGAGTACTAATTATTCAAGGTTTAATACATATGTTGTTGTTTTCATGTTATTGATACCGGCAAGACTCAGCCAGATGATATCTGTTGGTTGATAGTGAGAGGACTCTTAGTACTTGCATACCCAAAAGGAGGCGCTGATTAAAAAATAATCATTTGATTTTATTTCTTGCTCTCCCTTAGCAGCGGGAAATGAGTCTATCTATCTGTCTAGTTTTGGTAGATTTTCTCCAATGCAATCCACAGAAAATTCCACGAATCCTTTGGTGGATAAGTCCACAACCCCCTAAATTTGTCGGAATATTCCTTTAAGAGACATTCGAACTAAGTCTTATTCCAATTGAACACCTCAACTCCTAATAAAATGTTTCATTAAACACTTTTCGTAAATTTTGAAAAAACATTGCACACGTTTTTATTCATCTGTTAGGTTGTTAAGTTAACTACATAAAATATGTCGTCTCCTTTAGTTATATGCATCAACCTGAAGTAGAAAATGTTTGATTTTTACTGCTAATTGAGGTAAATGTGTATTATTAAAGAAGATATATTTTATGTGGTAACTCAACTATCTAATAGACGAATGAGAATACACACAAAAGAATTTTAAAATTTGAACCGAAAATGTCTAATTGAAATTTTTTATTAGGACTTGAAGTGTTCAATTGGAACAATTTCTTAGTTCGAGCGTCTGAATAAAACGCATTGGTTATGTATTAAACCATAATTCAAATTGGGTGGCCAAATGAGCATGCAAAGTTCATGTATCTGCTTTATTTCAATTCAAGATGGAAATTGAAAGGCAAATGAATACGATAAGGAAAGAAAAATTTGAGAGAAAGTAATAACAATGGAATTCCAATAAGATAGATTTATGGATGCATAAGTAGGATTCATAATACAACCGCCAATTTATGACACAACAGTACTGGACTAGACTCGACTATAACTCCACAGGGACATACAAAAAGAAAAAAAGAGACAACAACGGATACAAAATAGAAACGGATCCATATGTAGGATCAAAGACGACCACATCTTATTCTTCTCCTCATTACTGCACTTATACCAAATTGGGCGGTGTACAATTGACTACGTATCAGCCTTAGCGGACCCTGCATCACAAATCGAACCACCAAACATCAATACCAGGAATTGAGATCTCTTGCGTTTTTACGATTAAAATAGAAGTAAATATTTTTTTTGATCTCTTATACATTATTTTTTAAATCTCTTATAAGTAAAAATAAAAAATAAAAATATTTTGTAAGTGGACTACTATGTCACACACCACTATTATTAGGGGTGCCCAATTTTCGGTCCGGACCGAAAAATCGGACCAGACCGATCCTCTTTGGACTGGACCGAACCGGACCGAGATTATCGGTCCGGTCTTCGGTCCTTTAAAATTCTTGTTTCGGTTTTCGGTCCGGTCCGGTCAGTCAAGTCGGTCCGTCAGGACCGATTTTTAATTTTTATTTTATTTTTATAATATATATCATTTATATAATTCCTAATATATATAATATATTTAATATATATAATTCTAATATATATATAATATATATAATTCCTAATTTTCTAAATTCCTTCCTAATATATATAAATATATAATTCCTAATTTTCTAAATTCCTAATATATATAATTTATATAATTCCTAATATATATAATATATATAATTCCTAATTTTCTAAATTCCTAATATATAATATATATATAATTAGATTGGGTTAAGGGCGTTTTTAAAAAAATTGAATTTCCAATCGAAATTGACATTCTCGGACACATTACCACAAAAATTTTACGTTGAAATCTATTGTACATCGCGAGATATTTAGATTTGGAAAGGAGAAAAACGTAACGATTTGGGGGAAAAGTGAAGTTTTTGGAGAAATCCGGTGAAGCGAACGGACTTTAGTCCGTTTGGGATTATTCGTCTCGAAAAAATACGCGAAATCAAAAAAAATATTAGATCAAACGGACGTCCGAGCGCAAAGTTATGACCATTTAAAGTTTCACTAATTTACAACTTATATTTGATATGTCAATACGCACGTGGTTGAAATTTGGTGAAATTTGGTGGGAGTGGTGAAATTTGGGGATTGCTGAGGAGGATTCGGTCGATGGCCGGACCGAGAAATTCGGTCGGTCTTGGTCCGAGAAGTCGGTTCGGTCGGTCAGTTGATCGGTCCGGTCCGGTTTTGACCCTTTGTGCACCCCTAACTATTATTATCTTCATTATCATGTGCTTATATATTATGTATCCAGTACTCTAAATCAAATAAAAAATAATTCTTCAAAGTTTCTACTTTACACCATCATTTTCTAGTACGTAGCTGTCCATTAATTATCCACAGTTCTTTACATATAATAGAAACCCTACAAAACGTCATCCTTCAAATTTGAGATGACTATTAGAATGTGTACAAATAATAATGACAATCAATAATAGGTTATTAACTGTATTTTATATTTAATTATAAATCGGATACTGACTAGTAAAATACTTAAGAGTAAAATCGTCAATTTATATTGGTAAAAAGGAAGGAACTAGCTAAAAATTAATCACTCGGCCTATCTCATAGTTTTACTTCCATTTCACTATTCAATGGTCAGTTTTAGTACATCCGGTAACATGGTCCTACATGATTGTTAACAAACATTAAAGTAAAGTGTTAAAGTATCCTTCGGGCTAGTTAAGTTGGTATAGCAGTAGAGCGCGGGATCGCAAGGTCACGAGTTTGATCCCCTGCATAAACCTTCTTGGTTGAACCTGTCACACATGGCTTGCCAAGTGTGGTTAATCGGTTGACGTGGTTTGCAGGCTATTGTGTCAGTCCGGGGTTTACCCTGTGCGCACTCGAAAGAGTAGCAGCTGCGGGTTCCCTAGTAAAAAAAAAAGTGTTAAAGTATATTGCCCCAACCGAGATTCTCCTATTGTGGGGCCTTCTTTCCTTTGTATATTTGATATTTATTAGACTTAGGTTTGTACCTTAATTAGTAGTGTAATATTATCATAATTGTAAAGTTAGTATTCTTGTAGAATAGGAATTTCTAAGTAGAATAAGAAGATGATCTTCCTCCTTCTAACTTGTATATATATGCCTTTCATTAATAAGAATAATCAAGGGATCATTTCTTTCATGATATCAAGAGTCTAGGTTCTCTTTACCCTGTTTCCGCTCCTCAAAATTTCTTCTTTTTTTCTCAAAATATTGCCTTAAATTCTCGATTTTTTTTGCGTGTTCTTCCTCTTTCACAAAAACCGAGTATCTTCTCTTCCAAAAAACTTTCTCACAAATTTCCTTTTCTGAATCTTGTTATTCTATTCCCTATGACTGATAAGAACACTTTTCACCCTGCCCTCACAGTTTCTAATATCAATAGCGTTCTTCCTATCGTTCTTGACCTAGAAAACGGGATGTGGGCGGAATTATTTAAGATTCATGCTTTGGCACATAAAGTCCTCCACCATATCATTCTTCCGACTCCTCCAAAGGGGGGTGATACGACGTCTACTACGACAATTGTGCCCACTAAAGAAGAAAATTCAGAATTATGGGTCATGCTTGATGCCAAGATTCTTCAGTGAATTTATGTCACTATCACTTTGGACCTTTTACAGACGATTATGGAACCATATTCCACAACTATGGCGGCGTGAGATCGATTGCGAGACATATTCCAAGATAACTGTCATTCTCGAATTGTTATCTTTGAGCAGGAATTTTCCCAGGTGGCTATGGCGAGTTTTCCCAACGTTTCTTCTTATTGTAAACGCCTCAAGGACTTGGCAGACCAACTCAGCAATGTGGGTTCTCCGGTTTCTCAAAGTCGTCAAGTTCTTCAGATGGTTGCAGGTCTGTCAGAGGCCTATAGAGGTGTTGCTTCGGTGATTCGTCAGAGTAACCCCCTGCCAAGATTTTATCAAGCCCGTTCTATGCTTACTTTAGAGGAAGTCGGATTGGCTAAGAAAGTGGAAATAGGGGTCAACCCTCAACTGCTTCCAATTTTTCTCTTTCCAATCCAGTCAATGTTGACTCAAAAGCACAACAATGGGGGTGGTAAGAAGGGCCAGATTCGGAAGAATAATGGCAAGAATTGTGGCGGCAATAACGGAGGCAACCGTCAGTAGAAACACCAGTCATGGAGCCCACAGGAGCCCCCTGGACAGTGGCAGTGGGTCCCAGCGCCTCACATCACCGCGGTTCCACCTTACAACACCGCGACTCAGCCTTACAGCGCAACGACGCCTCAGTCGTGACCCATCTTCTTCCCAGTTCAGACTCCATGGTTCAGACCGGCGTATGGGCATCCCCAACAGTCCAGTATACTTGGGCCTCGCCTCCATCAGGCCCACCACGCAGTAGGGCCTACCCAGACCAACATTGAAGCAACAATGCATATGTTTGGCTTGACTCAACCGGACCCTAATTGGTACATGGACACAGGCGCCACTACCCACATGACATCCGATCAAGGTACTCTCTCGTCTTATTTCAATTTGAGAACTAATCGTGGTATAACTTTTGGTAATGGCAATTCTATTCCAATTAAGGGTTATGGCCATAAAACTTCATCACCTCCTCATCCACCCCTTGTCCTGAAACATATCATTCATGCCCCAAAATTGATTAAGAATTTGGTGTCTATCCGTAAATTCACCACTGATAATTGAGTTTCTATTAATTTTGATCCGTTTGGGTTTTCTGTGAAGGATTTCAAGACGGGGAGTCATCTCATGAGGTGTAACAATAGGGGTGATCTTTATCCAATCACTCCAAGTCTCAGCATCTCGCATCAAGCTATGCGATCCACTTTTGTAGCTCTTCCTCTTTCCTTGTGGCATGCTCGTCTAGGTCATCCAGGGTCGTCTTTTTTATCTTCTTTAGATAGACATAAGTTTATTTCTTGTAAGGGTACGCATAGTACTCCACTTTGTCAATCCTATGCTTTGGGAAAATTATTAAGTTACCATTTGTAGCGTCAAATTCTAATACTTCAATGTCATTTGATATTATTCATAGTGATTTGTGGACATATCCATTTCTCGGTTCTATGGGTCATCGTTATTATATTTTATTCTTAGATGACTATTCTAAATATTTATATCTCAATTTTTTCCATTGTCATAAAATTTAGAGCTTTCATAAGAACACAATTCGAACGGAAAATAAAAAACATTCAATGTGATAATGACAAAGAGTATGACAATGGAGAATTTAGGGAGTTTTGTACTCAAAATGGGATAAATGTTCGTTTTTTTTGTCCTCACACACCTTCAAAAAACGGGAAAGCTGGGCGAAAAATTCGTATCATTAATAATATTGTCCGCACTTTATTGGTTCATTCTTCCGTTCTTCCATTATTTTGGCATCATGCGCTACAAATGGCTACCGATCTACTCAATATTCTTCCTTCTAAAAGTTTGACATATTCATCCCCTCTTAAAGTCTTATATAATAAATCTTTGTCATATTCTCATCTTAGGGTCTTCGGATGCTTATGTTATCCACTGTTTCCATCCATTACAATCAACAAACTTCAGGCACGTTCTACTCCTTGTGTGTTTTTGGGTTTTCCGTCAAATCACCGTGGTTATAAATGCTTTGATTTGTCCTCTAAACAAATCATCATTAGTCGTCATGTTCTCTTTGATGAATCTCAATTTCCCTTTTCTAAAGTAGAAAAACCCGTGCCCAGTTCTTATGATTTTTTGGATGAGGATGTCTCCCCCTATGTTCTACGTCATTTTTCAGATTTCCCTAAAACAATGTCGTCAGTGCCGCGGCTCTGCACAGAGCCATCGCGGCGCCAAAACTCCTGCGACTCAGCACTGCGGCCCTACACTTCTGGAACCGCGGCGCCTTCGACGGTAATTCCTGAAATTTCCCAAAATTCACCCAATCCGGCCCAGAGTCATGGTCCAGTCACTCGCAGTCAACATGATATTTTTAAACCAAAGATACATTTTAATTTGAATTCTAATGTTCTTAAATCTCCCTTACCCCGTAATCCTGTATCTGCCTTAAATGACCCTAATTGAAAATTTTCCATGACCGAGGAATATAATGCTCTTATTGATAATAAGATATGGGAGTTGGTACCCTGTCCATCTGGTGTTAATATTATTCGGCGTATGTGGATTTTTGTTTATAAGGAAAATTCTGATGGTTCATTTGCAATGCATAAGGCTAGACTTGTAGGTTATGGTAAGACTCAGCAGGTTGGTGTGCATTGTGGTGAAACATTTAGCCCGGTGGTCAAGCCGGCTACCATTCCCACTGTGCTCAGCTTGACTCTTTCGAAATCTTGGCCCATTCATCAGCTAGATGTGAAGAATGTTTTTCTACATGGTGATTTTCAGGAGACAATATATATGCATCAACCTTTGGAGTTTAGAGATACTAGATATCCTAATCATGTATGTCTATTGAAGAAGTCCTTGTATGGGCTCAAGTAGTCTCCACGGGCTTGGTATAAGAGGTTTGCTGACTTTGTTTCGACTATGGATTTTTCGCACAACAGATCTGATAATTCATTATTCATATATCGCCGGGGTTCTTCCATGGCTTATATATTATTATATGTTGATAATATTATATTGACTGCCTCTTCTGATGATTTGCGAAGGTCTATTATGACAATGCTCAGTTCTGAGTTTGCCATGAAGGACTTGGGCTCATTGAGTTACTTTTTGGGGATTGTTGTAACTCGTCATGCAGATGGATTGTTCTTGTCACAGAGAAAGTATGCAGCAGAGATCATTGAGAGGGCTGAGATGTCATCCTGTAAGTCCACTTCTACTCTAGTTGATACTAAACCCAAGTTGAGTCGCGGTAGCTCTCACATGAGGATCCGACCGCATTATCGTAGTCTTGCGGCGCGCCTTCGATTCGGCGTTCACACGACCTGATATTACATATGCCGCACAACAGGTGTGTTTGTTTATGCATGATCCTAGAGTTGAATATATGAATGCGCTCAAACGCATTCTTAGGTACATTCCGGGAATACTCGAGTATGACTTGCATTTGTATCCTTCGTCGACGTCTACACTTGTCTCCTACACAAATACTGATTGGGGTGGTTGTCCTGACACTAGACGGTCTACGTCTGACTATTGCATGTTTTTATGTAATAACTTGGTTCATGGTCTGTCAAGCGTCAATCAACGCTTTCACGTTCAAGTGCAGAGGCCGAGTATAGAGGGGTAGCCAATGGGGTTTCTGAGTCATGTTGGTTACAAAATCTACTGTTAGAGCTTCATTGTCCTATTGAGAAGGCTACCTTGGTGTATTGTGATAATATAAGTGGCATCTACCTTTCTGGTAATCCAGTTTAGCACCAGCGTACTAAACACATAGAGATGGATATTCACTTTTTTCGAGACAATGTAGCCAAAGGGCAAGTACGCGTCTGTCACGTTCCTTCAAAATATCAAATTGCAGACATCTTTACAAAGGGTCTTCCCTCGATCCTTTTTGAAGATTTTAGAGACAGTCTCAGCGTACGAGGACCGCCCGCTATGACTGCGGGGGTGTATTAAAGTATATTGGCCCAGCCGAGATTCTCCTATTGTGGGGCCTCCTTTTCTTTGTATATTTGATAAATATTAGACTTAGGTTTGTACCTTAATTAGTAGTGTAATATTATCATAATTGTAAAGTTAGTATTCTTATAGAATAGGGATTCCTAAGTAGAATAGGAAGAGCATCTTCCTCCTTGTAACTTGTATATATATGCTTTTCATTAATAAGAATAATCAATGGATTGTTTCTTTCATAAAGCCCCAAAATCAATAATAAGGCAGTTTTTCCGGAAAGAACAAATAGGTACTCCCTCCGTCCCATCTTATGGGTGGATTTAGTTCAAAAAATTACTTCAAAATAATTATTATCTTAAAAAATTTAATTAAAGTTAATAGTTATTTTCAACTATACTTTTAATATAAAAGAAGTATGCACAATATTTAAGAAGAATAATTAGTCTACCTTATATTTATTTTTTGATTGACCAATGTAAAAAGAACTAAAGCGACAATTAATGTGAGATGGAAGGAGTAATATTCTTTCGACTTCAAGGCGTTTAACAGAACTCGAAATTAAAAAGAAAAAAGAAAGACAACTTTTGCACACCCAAAAGTACCTTGGACTTGGGGTTTTAAAATATGCAGAATATTTCTCTGACAATAAAAATATGTTATTAAGGTTAAAATGAAAATTTTGAAGTTATAAAATTTTCATATGTTGAAAGATATTCTTAAATATAAAACTATTAAAAAAACCATAAAATGGATGAGAGTTAGTCAGAGTATAAGAAGGAAATTATAGATGGTGAAGTATATACTTGGTGCAGTCAGTGGAAGGGCTGATCTTGTAAGGAATATTGACACCACAAGTGCCAGGGAGACTAGCAGCTTTGCCGAAATTGATTCCTGAAATAGAACCGGCTGCTGATTTCAGGCAATTGCAGGCAGCTTGACGATCTGGTATGCTCCTTGCGGCGTTCGCCAAACTCCTAACACCACCGCAACAACCTCCCAATGGTCCAGTGTTTCTAAGGTATGAGAGGCAAGGGGCCAAATTGGACGTGACTTGGCCACATGTTAGGGCTTCTGCATGGGGTGCAGCTACCATAATGCACAGCACAACAAAGCATGCAATTTTTCCAGCCATTTCCATTGTTTTGGGAATAAAAAAAGATGAAGCTATGGAAATAATCGGAAGATGATATATTAGTGTTGGGTACAAATCACTCTTGGGACCTTGGGGTTTTTATAGGGAGAAAATTTGAATTTGATTGGGTGATTTATTAGTTGGTAGTTGTGTTCTGTTGAATGCTTTTATTAGAATGTGTACAAATATTAATTAGCCATATTTATTCTTATGTAATTATGGTAAATATAGTATTTCTATTGTATAAGGATTTCATATTGTATATCATATATATATTATATTAATGAAAAATTCTCCAGAAGAGATTAATACAATCTTACATGATATAGAAGCCTAAATCTAAACCCTATTTTTATTTTCAGCAGCCTCTGGCCTCTGTACGTAATTGCACAGTGCTTTTGCCTCTTTCTCTTCGCCCAATATTGCACAGTGTTTTGCGGTTTCTTTCTTTCTTTCTTTCTATTTCCCAAACTTGTCAGAAACGACAGTTTTCCTGTTCGTGTGTAATGACTTGCTGTTGGTTTTTCCTGTCTCTTTCATACCCAATAACCAAGAAACGAAAGATTTTTATCCTGTTCGTGTGTCAGCGCTTCAGTCCTGTCCCCCCCCCCCCACTGACCTATTTTTTTTCCTCGTGAATTGTTTTCTTAGTCAAAATCTTTCTATAGAATTTTGATACGGGCAAAATCTCTCTTTTCTCCTTACCTGAAAATAATTAAAATTTTATCCATTACCCGAGAAAAAATCAATGGCTTCCTTGACCAGTCAACATCCTGATAATGCGTGGTATATGGATACGGGTGCCACATATCATCTCACCAATAATTCAGGTAATATTCCTCGATTGTGTCAGTTACCAACTCAACAATTTATTATGGTCGGTAGTGGTCATCGCATTCCTATTCAAGGATTCGACCACACCCTTACCCACCACCGTATCCACACTTCTCTCTTAAAAATGTCATTTATGCCCCACACATCATCAAAAATTTAATTTTTGTCAGAAAATTTGCCACCGATAATTTTGTCTCAATTAATTTTGACCCGTTTGGATTTTCCGTAACGGACCTCCGTACCGGAAAATTTCTTACGCGATGCAATAGTGAGGGGGACCTATATCCGTTCCTACCCACATCCGTTTCTAGTGTCACTCATCCCACTGTTTTAACAATCATATCTCCCTTTACGTGACATAGTAGACTTGGTCATTTGGGTTCTCACGTTTTTTATTCTCTTAGAAACCAAAATTTAATCCAATATAACAAAGAGAATCTTTCTCATAGTTGCTCCTCGTGTCAGTTAGGGAAACACGTTAGATTACCATTTACGATTTCTATGAGTACTACTTTCTCCCCCTTTGATATTATTCACGCTGATTTATGGACCTCTCTCATAACTAGCAACTTAGGCCACAAATATTATCTGATATTTTTGGATGATTTCTCACTTTCTTTGGGTCTATCCGCTCAAACTCAAATTTCAAGTGTTTTCCAAATTTATTGAGTTTCGTACACTAGTTAAAACTCAATTTGAAAAAAGACATAAAATCGTTTCAATGTGATAATGGTCGAAAGTTTAATAATTTCCCATTCCATAAATTTTGTGCGGCTAATGACATGATCTTTCATTTCTTGTGCCCTCACACCTCCCCTCAAAATGGAAAAGCCGAAAGAATTCTCCGAACCATTAATAATATGATTCGTACCCTCCTTTTTCATGTGTCTCTCCCTCCTACTTTTTGGGTCTATGCACTAAAAATGGTAGAACACATTCTCAATATTTTACCTACCTGTGCGATTCAAAATAGGACACCCACATAAATTCTCTACCGTCGGATACCTACATATGACCATCTTAAAATTTTCGGTTGTCTATGTTACCCTAATCAAACATCCACGACCCCCACAAATTGGCACCCCGATCTACTTCATGCGCCTTTCTAGGTTTTCCGTCAAATCATAAGGGGTACTTGTGCTATGAGCTCTCCACCGATAAAATCATAATTTCTCACCACGTCACCTTTGTTGAGTATGTTTTCCCGTTTGAGAACATTAAAAAATTCCGAGTCACTGATTACCAATTCTTTGAAATTTGAACCTATCACCTCTTGTCCAACACGCATTCATTACGCCGCTCTTGTTTATTCGCGCCACCAACCGCCATCACTCGGTTCCACCGCGCCATCCCTCTTACCGTCGGCTGCGCTCCGGCGGTGACTAACTTCTTCCGATCGATTCCCACCCTCGGCGGTAACTCCACGCCTATTGCACCATACAATGCTCTGTCACCACCAATGACGATCGCCACAACCATCGACAACCGGCCCAACATCACAGTACCATCACCGGTCAGTATCCCATGCACTGTGTCACCACCACCACCTCCACACAACCCCCACAGTCACACCAACCACCGGACATCCACACCGTACCACCACAATTACAACACCAAACCACCCAACCAGTCCCAACCCACCACTAACACACTACCTCACATCGTCGACCCCATACAGAGACCCACATCTCACTCGTGACCTACCCAGATCGGCCACACCACCCAGCCCATCGTTAAACCCAGAACACATTTATCCTACCACAATACCCATTCCACAATCCGCTAAACCTAACGCACTGATTTCGATGCAGGCGGATACGAAAACAATCCCCAATTGTGACTGACTGACACCAGTGAACATACTGCATGTCCCCACACACCGGATAGAAACCCGTGTCCAATATGGGATTTTCAAACCCAAAGTCCGGTTCAACTTCTCCACTTAAACCATCTCCCCAATTTCCAAAAACTCCCAAATTGGCCAAACTAGACCCCAATTGGAATGCGGTCGTGTGTGAGGAATTTAATGCTTTAATGAAATAACACACTTGGAATTTGGTTCCTCAACCGAAGAGGGTAAATGTGATCCGATGCATGTGGATATTTCATCACAAATACAGAGACAGTGGTGATCTAGAGAGATATAAGGCGATGCTTGTGGCAAATTGTACTAATCAGCATGAGGGTGTTGATTGTGGCAAGACGTTCAGTCCGGTTGTTAAACTGGATAACATCCGCACAGTTCCGAGTATTGTTAGGGTAAGCATTGGCCGATACATCAGTTAGATATGAAAATGTGTTTCTTCATGAAGATTTGAAGGAAATTATTTACATGCACCAACCGCATGGTTTTGTCCATCCAGCAGCCCCTCAGTATATATGTCGTCTTTGTAAGTCACATTATGATTTTAAATAGGTCCCTAGAGTGTGGTATGATCGTTTTGCACTGTACATCATGCAGATTGGGTTTATATGTAGCAAGTGTGATAATTCTCTATTTATTTTTCATAGAGGTAGTAGCATTGCATATTTATTATTGTGTGTGGCTGATATTATGATTACTATCTCATCTGAAAATGAGATCATTGCATTGCTCAAAACAGAATATGCTATGACTGACTTAGGAAAGTTGAGCTAATTTTTGGGATTTCAGTGACTAGATCTTTAGATACTATGTTTCTTTGTCAGCGTAAGTATGCCGAGGAGACAAATTGAAAAATCATGTCTACTCCAGTTGACTCTAAATCAAATCTGAGTGCTTTGGATGGTGATCCAGTGTCAGATCTCACTCTCTATCGGAGTCTTGCAGGTGCACTACAATACCTTACTTTTACAATATTGATTATGCTGTTCAGCAGGTATGCCTATTCATTCATGCCCCCAGTGAGCCTCATTTTAATGCACTTAAACATATCATTTGATACGTTAAGGGCACACTTAATTATGGACTGCATCTATACCCCTCAGCACCGACCAGGTTGTTGTCATATACGGATGCTGATTGGAAAGGCTGTCCGTACACGTGATGCTCCACCTCAGGCTATTGTGTATTCTTGGGGATAATCTCATTTCTTGCTCTGCCAAGAGACAGACCACATTATCCCGTTTGAGTGCAGAAGCAGAGTATAGAGGTATTGCTAATGCTGTTGTTGAGATTTGTTGGCTCCGAAACCTTCTTTTGGAGATTCAGTGTCCATTGTGTAAGGCGTCTTTGGTTTATTGTGATAACATATCCGCCATCTATCTATCTCATAATTTTAGTTCAGCATCAGTGAATCAAGCATATTGAGATTGACATCCACTTTGTTCGTGAGAAGGTTGCACTCGGTCATGTCAAGGCATTGCATGTGCCCTCTTCTTATCAATGTGTGGATATATTCACAAAAGGACTTCCTAGACATCTATTCCTTAACTTCAGATCTAGTCTTAGCATCTCTCCTCCTCCCGCTCAGACTGATTGGGTGTATTAGAATGTGTACAAATATTATTTAGCCAAATTTAATCTTTTGTAATTATGGTAAATATATGATCCCTATTGTGTAAGGATTCCACATTGTATACCCTATATATATATATATATATATATATATATATATATATATATATATATATATATATATATATTGTATTAATGAGAAAGGCTCCCGAAAGGAGATTAATACAATCTTACAACTTTGAATTTAGGCGAATGTACTAGCATTGAAGGGTGCAGAAGCTAACCTATATTAGTCTGATTATTTACTGAGACTATGTGTTGCGAGTTATCTTCCACAGAGACTGGTTTGTCAAGTATCGAATATCTAATCTATGATATCTATTTGGCTAACGTTCTTTTGTTTGAGATTTTTAACTAAGAATTAAAACTAAAGTAATTTACAGAAAATAAACTAAGATGATGCTACTTAGGGTTTAAGACAATTATGAAGGGAATTAGGGTTTCCAATCTCTTCAACTATCCACTCTTTCACTTGTTAATGTAATACTAATGACTCTTCTTCTTATTAAGATAACAGGTTAACGAACATGTTCTATATTCTGGTTAAGACATATAAAAACTCAACCTTATGAAGAAACTTTCTATATTTTTATGATAGATTTTACCACACAGGAGGATTAAGAACAATAACCTTAAACACTACACAAGAATCGGGGTACTTTCATCCACGATTTTAACCTATGTCTAAACAACTGTTACACCTCGTAAGTTAAGACGATAATTAAGAACGTCATTAAGGAAGTAAGATTCAGATATTAGATATAAAGTATACTTACATATGAATACGGAAATTAGTATACAAACAGAGGTGATCCCGGAATAATTTTTGTATACTACAAATGTGACGACGAGAATTAATACTAGTAGTTGAATTGGTTCCAATGAAGTTATGGAATAAAATCTTGGCATTAAGAATATGAGGGGTTATGTGGGATTCATTTTAGTAGAGGGATTAATTTAAATAGACAATTAAGAAATTGGACCAAAGTGTAATAAAAAAATTCAGATTTATATAACCTATATCTTTCATCTCTTTCACTCCATTTTCAAACAAAAATTACTCCTCCCCTCCCCTCTGTTCTCCCTCCCCCAGTCGAGAACCACCCTACATTACCTAGAAACAATTGTAGATTTTTATTCTTCCTTCCTAGGTTAGTTTTTCATCTAAATTAGAAGCCAAAATTTCACAAAAAACTGTGGGAAAAACGTGCCACTGCTGGCCAAATTTAGGACAAAACATCTCCGTTTTTGGACAAGTTTTTGGGAAGAAAAACGTGTAAGAATGATGAGTTAACATTGTAGAATATATGCATGTCAATTTGGAGTTGAAGAAGTGATAAAATTGGAGCAAAAATCAATGGAACAATGCTGATTTTCATGGACTGTTTTGGCTCGGATTTAAGGTAAAACTCTTCGTTTTATAGAATATTTGGAAGATTAATTGATGTTGTGATTGAGGAATAAACTCTTGATAAAGAGAAAATGGAAAGGAGATTTCATGTGATTGTTGTGATGTTGTTATTACCGATTTTGGGTGCTGATTTTATATACATTGGATTCGTTGTTGTTGATATCTTTTTGGCACTAATTGCAGATTAAAAATGGAGGAAATCGTTATATTTAAGTTGTATTTCATAAGGAATTATTGCAACATGAATTGGATGTTAAGGAGTTAAGGAAAGCGCTTGGATAATGTGGATGTTGGCCGAAAACTTGCTTGAAATTGTTGGATATTATCATGTCGAGTTAGGGGCTGTTTTGTGGAGTTTTAATGCTTAAAATATACGTTATGAACATGTATACACGATGTGGTAATTACTAACGTATGTCCCAAAAGAATTAAAGTGTAAAAAGGGTATTATGTTGCAAATTATAGGACTCGAACTCTAGTTGTTGTATTACATAAATGTAAGAAGAAAGAATGCATAACTATGGTGTAGGTAGAGTATATGGACTGATTTTTGTAATATCTTGGTATTGTTGGATTTGTTGTGAATTGGGGATGTTCATATAAACAGGGGAAGTGCTTCCTGAATTTCTATAGAAAAGAACGTCGTCATTCAACATAACTTACGCTAGAAATCATAGAGTTGACGGGCGTGTTATTATTGTTATAGGTTGACGTACTAGTTTAGACGAATCCTATTTATCGATTTGACTTAGACGATAAGGTATGTGAAACCCTTCCTTCTTTCTTTTGGCATGATTTATATGAAATTAACGTACAACGGACGTACATGATTTCTACACAGTCTATTTCCTAAAGATGTTAGTAATGAGAAATGCCTATGATTTTTCAGTAAGAGTTTATTATAATGATTTTATTGAGAGTCAAAAGATGACTTAAATAGAATATGGTTGCTCATGATATCTACTCGTGCAAAGTGTTACTATTCCACTCCACTGCGCCCCTCACTAGAGGGCCGGGCAGTTTATGTATACATGATATTTCACCGCGTCCATAGCCGGGAAGATACGCGCGCAGATTCCTTATATGACTTTACCGCGTCCCAGACTGGGTCGGGTAGTATACCTTATATGTTCATGATGCGCGAAAAGATGCACACACTTAAACGCAAGTGCACATTATCGTGACAAGTAATATAGTCCTGGTAAGACCGAATATCGTCCACAAGGATTAGGGTTCAAGTACCAACTATCTATATTTTGGTATCTATTTGGTAAATTGATATTTGATTTGTGGTTTATAACTACGAATTATAAAGACTAATTTAACTAATGAGTTTACTTCAGTTGTGATGAGAATAGGGCTTCCACGTCTCCTCACTATCCGCTTATGTTACTTATTAATGCAATAACATATGATCTTCTTCTTTTGGAGAAAGCAGGTTCACTAAATCGTTTTATACTCCCGTTAGGGTTATATAAACACTCAACCCCAGTATTGCACCTTACCTACCTTTCGGTGATAAGGATAACTCTATAGGAGGATTAAGACTAAGAACCTAGTTAATCGTCACGCCCAATGCGTAAAATTAGGGTTGTTAAGCCTCTCGTTAACGCTACATAAATAATTGAGGTATTTTCATCCCCAATCCAAGAATGTCTACCCAACTTACAGCATATTCACAATCCCCTCCTTTCGGAGTCTGATTAGAAATCATATAGTGATAATTAGTTGTCAATTAACTACCAAGAATTCAATTTAATTATTGGATAGATCTCAACAAGAAGAAGAATAACCATAAGCATGCATTAAATCATAACATAAGTTTCTAGAGATTCAACATGGAAAGCCCTATAGAGGAATTAGTTCCTAGTCATTGACATGACAAGAACTAATTCCATGTTCTTCATAAAACTGAAATAAAAACAAGAAAAAGAAAAGAAAATACTTAAGAATGAGTCTCCAAGCCAAGCATCCAAGGGTTGTGTTGTGGAATATTTACAAGATGGATTGGTGGAAGGATGAATGTAGAATGGTGAATGGTGGAGTGGAGAATGAATAATTCTTCTAATGATGTAGAGTATTTATAGACCAAGAATCCTTTAGGTGAAGGGTTAAAGATTTGTAAGTAGGAAAAGTTATTAGAATCCTTTTAGGTAAGGGTTTTAAGGTAGGAAAAGTTATCCCTTTAGGTAGGAAAAGTTATCCCTTTAGGTAGGAAAAGTAATCCCTTTAGGATTCTGAAAGCATGTCGGTCATTGACACTTCATAATTCCGCAGTGGCGCGCATAGTGGCGCGCGGTGCACGAAGATCGACAACTTTTGGACTTTCAGCATATTGGGCGCGGCTTCTGCTGGCATGGCGCGTGATGGCGTTTTTACGGCGGATTCCGTTCGTCGTCCTTTTTCGTCCGGACCGTCGATCTCTCTCTAATTTCCAGAACTTCTTAGACTTTATTTCTTGGCCCTTTTAGTGTGCAATTCCATCTCTTTTATGCTCATTTCATCTCCTTTTCGTCATTTCTCCATTTTTGACCGCTGTGACACAAAAGAAAGGAAAACGATCCTAATACTGTACTAAACATAAATGAAATGAGTAAAATACTAACTAAAAATGACTCAAAAAGTGTATATAAAATACACCGATCAAATACCCCCAAACTTAACATTTGCTCGCCCTCGAGCAAAGATAGAAAGAAAGAAATACAGACTCAAGGAAAACGAAAAATAAAAGACTCAATGACATTGATCACTTTGCTGCATTGGTGCTACTTGGAAAAACATGAAGATTAGTAGAATAATATGCAGGAACATATAACATGAAATTTCAGCATTCTAAACATATTAAGCTAGATATTTCTTAAACTCATTTTTATCATGCTTAATGGAAGTCAAATACTGAATCATGCATGTAAATTCAAAGAAATTCTATGGCATGCTTACTTGCTATTCTCCACTAATCCTAGATATGCATAAAAGAGATCTTCAGGACTTTAAGGGTTGTAATGTAGGCTTAGGTATAGGTAGGTAAAAATAGGCATTTTAGGCTCATTTAGTGTACCATAAGCTCTTTAGCTTTTCAGTATTTCCCTTTTCTTTTTGTTCTTTCCTTCACTTCGATTCTATCTTTTCCCTCTTTTGTTTTGGGAGAGTGAATTGTATAGTAATGACAAGCACCCCCAAACTTAGGCTTTTGCCTATTTCTTATTACTTTTTTATTGGGGTGCAACATGCTTATTCACTCTTTTTGTCTCTTTTTTAACACACAATGTATTCCACTGTTTCATATTTTTACTTATGGCACAATTTGTGGGAATATAGGGTGTCAAAGAAGAAGCTTCAATTTATAGGCTCAATGGGGCTGACTAGGGATATTTTTAAAGTCCGGGATAGAAAAGAATGGTAAAAATTGGCTATCAAAAAAATGCCTGAGTCATCTCCCTAACATGCATATCCTAACTATTTCGCCTCAAATAGCAAGCAATCATAACACATAAGTTTTCATTATTTAGCATGCACAATTTAAGCAAGAAACTCCAAATAGACAGATTTTGTGAGTTTTTGGCATATCTAACCTAGGTGTTTAGATAGTTGCTTCTAATTCCATTACATTATTCCACCTTCCTTCACTAGGTGTTTCTAGCAACTACGGCATACATGATCTTTGACAGGCAATTATGACTCAAAAAGAAAAAAAAAAATTGTGACTCAAAAATAAACACAAAACAAAAAAAGACTTAACTGAAACATAACAAGACACAAATAAAACACCCCCAAACTTAAATCACACATTGTCCCCAATGTGTGCAAGACTCAAAGAAAATAAAAGAAAAAGGACAACTTACTGACACAACACAGCGGTCATAACGGAGGTCTAGGAGGAAAAATTCTGGAAATTGCACGGATATATGGCTCTCTGAAGTTCGGGCGTCGCGGCACGAGATTGGCGCGCGGCCTTGCTAATCTTGTGGCTCTTACGAAATTACAGCGCATGTGCAGCTACTTTTCCTTTTTTTCAGCGTTTTGCTCCTTTTTCTTGGTTTTAGCTTTGATCCACTGTCATCCAACAACACAAAACAAGAACCCAAGACCGTGAAATTTCAAAGCAAAATAAAATAAAATAAAATAAAATAAAGACAGAAATTAAAATAACATAATTAAAAACATTGGGTTGTCTCCCAACAAGCGCTGTCTTTAACGTCTTTTAGCCGGACGCAATTAACCTTTTCGAGTGCCCATTGGATCCTTCTGCGAACTGCTTGCAATCCGAAAAGTTATTGTTGTAGGTCTCAATTTCCCTACGACCATTTGTTCAAACAAAGAGCCTTACATATACAATTATCCCCAAGTAGGCTTGTCTTTTATGCTTTCTATAATGTAGGAATCAGTGAACTTCTACATCTCTCAACTCTAGGGGTACCCTTGATGGTATGGGCTTCCTGGTGGGAATCGGTAGTGATAGCTAGTGGTGTTTCTTACGTAATAGGTGCGAAAAAGAATTTCCACGAGAATCCAAGAAGGTAAATAATTGGATCTCTGCAATATTTTCCTTCTACACCAACTATCTCACGATTCCTCAATAGTTGGGTGTGGTTCAGCTCCTCAATTTGTTGTTATTGTTCAAAATCACCTCGATTTACGGGTTAGGCGCGCGGCGCTCGCTCTTTGGCTCACTCTGCCTTTGTTTGAATCTTGGCGCGCGGCCACGCATCGGCGCTGGCTGCTGCTTCTTGCGAACTCTCTATCTCCCGATTCGGCATCCTTGGTCAATTGCACGACATTGTGTTTCCTCATTTCCTACCCAGTGCAGTTGCTCTTCTTGCGTTTATTTGTTGAATATGATCGCGAGTTACGCTATTTGCATTTCCAACTTCTTCATGGCCATTCTCGTTTCGTCCATGAACCGATTTTGGTACCTCGTGAAGCCCGAGTATAGCCTCTCGCAATTCCTCCTCTCTTATACATGGTTGGAGCTCGATCATATTGACAGTAGAAATCCATGTCTTAAGGATCCCTGAGATGAATCAAACCAACAACGAATCATGGCACACTTGTTTTTTTTTTCAAAAGAAAATAAAATAAATAATTTAAAGAAACAAAAATAAAAACCAAATTAGAAATTAAAAATAGATAAAATTGATATTGAACTATGTCAAATTCCCGGCAACGGCGCCAAAAACTTGATGCGCGAAAAGATGCACACACTTAAACGCAAGTGCACGTTATCGTGACAAGTAATATAGTCCTGGTAAGACCGAATATCGTCCACAAGGATTAGGGTTCAAGTACCAACTATCTATATTTTGGTATCTATTTGGTAAATTGATATTTGATTTGTGGTTTATAACTACGAATTATAAAGACTAATTTAACTAATGAGTTTACTTCAGTTGTGATGAGAATAGGGCTTCCACGTCTCCTCACTATCCGCTTATGTTACTTATTAATGCAATAACTTATGGTCTTCTTCTTTTGGAGAAAGCAGGTTCACTAAATCGTTTTATACTCCCGTTAGGGTTATATAAACACTCAACCCGATGTGCACTTTACCTACCTTTGGTGATAAGGATAACTCTATAGGAGGATTAAGACTAAGAACCTAGTTAGCAAATCGCCCGATGCGTAAAATTAGGGTTGTTAAGCCTCTCGTTAGCTACATAAATAATTGAGGTATTTTCATCCCCAATCCAAGAATATCTACCCAACTTACAAAGATATTCACAATCCTCCTTTCTGGTCGATTAGAAATCATATAGTGATAATTAGTTGTCAATTAACTACCAAGCATTCAATTTAATTATTGGATAGATCTCAACAAGAAGAAGAATAACCATAAGCATGCAATAAATCATAACATAAGTTTCTAGAGATTCAACATGAAAAGCCCTATAGAGGAATTAGTTCCTAGTCATTGACATGACAAGAACTAATTCCATGTTCTTCATAAAACTGAAATAAAAACAAGAAAAAGAAAAGAAAATACTTAAGAATGAGTCTCCAAGCCAAGCATCCAAGGGTTGTGTTGTGGAATATTTACAAGATGGATTGGTGGAAGGATGAATGTAGAATGGTGAATGGTGGAGTGGAGAATGAATAATTCTTCTAATGATGTAGAGTATTTATAGACCAAGAATCCTTTAGGTGAAGGGTTAAGGATTTGTAAGTAGGAAAAGTTATTAGAATCCTTTTAGGTAAAGGTTTTAAGGTAGGAAAAGTTATCCCTTTAGGTAGGAAAAGTTATCCCTTTAGGTAGGAAAAGTAATCCCTTTAGGATGTCGCATGTCCACCCGACTTCATAATTCCAGCGTCGTATGCGTGACCCAGAAGCGCGTATGAAGATCAACAACTTTGGACTTTCAACATATTGGCGTATGGCCGGTAGCGTTTTACGCGGATCTGTTTCGTCGTCCTTTTTTCGTCCGGACGTCGTCTGATCTCCTCTCTAATTTCCAGAACTTCTTAGACTTTATTTCTTGGCCATTTTAGTGTGCAATTCCATCTCTTTTATGCTCATTTCATCTCCTTTTCGTCATTTCTCCATTTTTGACCGCTGTGACACAAAAGAAAGGAAAACGACCCTAATACTGTACTAAACATAAATGAAATGAGTAAAATATTAACTAAAAATGACTCAAAAAGTGTATATAAAATACACCGATCAGTTCACCGCGTCCTTCACTAGAGGGCCGGGCAGTGTATGTACACATGATGCGGGTACATATACCCAGGATAGTATATTTCACCGCGTCCTTCACCAGAGGGCTGGGAAACTTACTTATTTATATATGAGGATTATATGGATAAGCATTCATGATTACTAATATGACTCTATTTTTATAAGACACAGTTGACTCTCTATTTTCTATGACACAGTTGGACTTGATATTTGATAATCGTACATGTCTTATGTTATCTATTGGCACGGTTATGATATTATTTACAGTATTACATGTTTTACATACTCAGTACATTATTCCTACTGACCCCCCTTTCCTCGGGGGGCTGCGTTCATGCCCGCAGGTACATGTGCTCAGTTTGGTGATTCCCCAGTCTAGAATTCCTGCTCAGCTATTTGGAAAACTCCTTTGATTCAGAGCTTGTCATTTTGGTACAGAACGTTTTTCTGACTTATGTATATTTATGGGCACGACGGGGCCCTGTCCCGTCATATGTCATTATTGTACTCACAAGTGCATGAAGCGATTATGGGTGGTAAACGTGTTTTAGTATATGTGTTGTTGTACTCTATTTTGGAATGTTCCCGTATATAGTGGCATCCTTGTCGGCTCGCCTATTTGATATACTTGATTTAGATGTGACTCCTCAGGAGCAGGGTTATTCATGTGTAGAGGCAGTCTTGCCGGCTTGTCCATTCAGACATATGTTATGATTGCAGCGTTATGCTGCCGTATTTTGTATTTTCCTTAGTGTCAGTCTGATTGCGTGACATGTTAGTATAATGGCATCATTAGGGCTTAGCCGCGGCCCGTCGGGTCGGGTCATGACAAAAGTGGTATCAAAGCAGTTAGTCCTTGGAATGTCTACAGACCGTGTCTAGTAGAGTCTTGTGTATGGGTATGTTGTGCACCATACTTATACGCAGGCGGCTGCCGGACATTTAGGATTGGTTTCTATTCTTCTTACTCTAAGATCGTGTGATAGAGCTATGCTATTAGGTTAATCCCTCTCTGACATATTATTGTGTTACAGCGATGCCTCCAAAGGAAGCGACAGCGGCCCAGTGGGGAATAAATGGACTCTGTATATAGGCTGGTAAGATGGTTGTATAGTTGGTGTGATAATGATGTGCATCTATACTAACATATTTATTTGGGCCATGTGTGTGTTTCCTGAAGTGATTATGGGTTATCATGAGTTGTTTAAGCGTTAGTAGTTGTTGGAAGGTATGTTACAATTTCGATAACCCCGGTTACAAAAAAAATGATGACTTCAGTCAGTTGAGACTCGTAGCCAATAGAGGAGCGATTTATACCCCAATTATTGATATTCCAGAAGAGCGAAATAATTTTGAGATTATGAGAAGTTATATCACTCGTATAAGGGGAAAAGATAATGTAAGCTTGGGGAGCGGAATATTTGAGAATCTTAGAATAATAAGTAACCGTTGAGACATTAAGATGTCCCAGGCCTTCTTAAAATTTGATGTTTGAGCTTGGTTGAAATATATGATATGTGTGATGGTTGTGGGTTGTGATACTATCTAAATGTTTCTTCTAAAAAAACCATTTTAAGCTTGCTCTGTTGATTCATGAGATTTAGTATCTGCTACATGGTTATACATTGGAATAGATGGATTGTGTATATGGAAGGATAAAATTGATGTACCATTTAGTGTTATGAAGAATTAGATATGTTTTCTTATAACTTGAAAGTGATGTGAAGTAAATTAGTTATTATTTGGCCATCTAAGTTGTGCAACATGTTTAGTTGTTCATTTGTGAACATATATGTTTGGTTAGCATAAGTATACAAATTAGAACTTAACTTAATCTTCATAAATTGTTGCCTCCTTCTGTGCTAATTTAACTTTGAGAGCAATTGCCATGCCTATAAGTTTAACTATGTGAGTCATAGGCAACATGAAGGTTTGTGGCTGTCTTGTCAATCTCATATGCCCTGTATCTATCCCAAGTATAGATGGTCCTAAAGGATGTTGGTTTCTGAATAGGGATTTTGTTAGGTTGACCTGATATTTGTCAAATTAGATATGATAACATGTGGATTAAAGTGTGATTTGGATATAATTATATAAGCACCATGTTAAGAATAGTCTTTTACATGTTGATGTGTCACTTTGCTTGAATATGTGTCCATAACTGGTAGTAACCATTCAAAATAACCTTACAGGTTTAAGAATGTCTTTCCAAACTTAAAGAAAAAAAAATGTTTACCTGCTAAATTTGTATGTTTCAGTTTAGTTCAATAAATGGATCAAATGTTTTCATGATGGAATAAGAGGGTAAAGCTAGCTATTATCTGTTGAGAGTAAATGAGGAGCTGGGATCGGATATGCTATAGAAATAGCCTTCACATAGGTTTAGGAAGTCATCTTAGGTACATATACTTGATCAATTACTTTGTACCATTAGTATTCTTGCTTGTTTTTGGTCAAATCTCTATGTTGCCTAAAATGGTTATTAAGGACAATGAGTCTATTTAGGCTTTAATTGATAGATACACTTAGTTTGAAGGACATCTTGGGTTAAAACTGAACTTTGAAAGTCTGTTTGCAATCTGTATAATGAGTGAGACCTTTTTAGTAGCATGTCATTACAAGTTGATTTAATACTAATTTGGTTTAAGATAGATGGATTTATAAGGTTTTTTAAGTACACCTTAGTAGCCTCCACGTTGTTTTTAGGTCACAAATGTCTAACATGAACTCAAGATGTCCATACATGTTAATGTGCTTGGTTTGGTTCATAAATATCCATTTTGTGTCTAGGAAGAATTATCAGTTTGGTATTAGACATGCTGTGGTTATTTTTTCGACTCATTTCATAGTTTGTCATGTGTCTATCTTATTAATGACTCATTTCATAGTTTGTCATGTGTCTATCTTATTAATCTAGACTAAAATATGATTTAAAGTAATCTTTTAGACTGGTTTAGCCCTGTCACATGAAGTACTTAAGTCTGTATGCTAGTCTTCCCATCTTTTATGCATTGATTATATGTCCTTGATTCTAAATCACGAGTGACATCATACTATACATGTGAGAGCTGTATAAAATCCACCTTAGGGTCCCTATAGGTTGTTTGAATAAAATAATCACTTGTGTGCTTTGATGTGACACTGTCCTGGCTATATGTCCTTTATTTCATGTCTTGGTTCACATGAGTTAGACACAATATCATATAACTATGTCATGTCCTTATTTTGTGGATTGTAGTCCTGATTAAGTTAACTGACTTAAACTTTAGTCTAAGTTAAATAGATATTGGGGCTATTAAGAATTGTAAGTAGTGTGAAACTGTATTAGAATATCATATGAATGTCTGATCTTTGCTGTCTGCTCATACTGAATTTATTTAAGTCTACTCCACCTAGTTGAATACTCAAAATGAGATCTTAAATTCGAACTTGTATGACATGCGTTAATCCTGATGTCTAAGTTTTGGTTGACCCATGTTTTGAATTTCCTCTATGTTAGGATAAATGAATACTAATCTTCTTGTTTGAAATTGTACGCTAAGTGTCTTAATGTGCATTTGTCTAAACTAGAAGTTAACTTAAATCATGATTAGTTAACCTAGAAAGCTAGATAAATAGTTCAGTTTGGCTATTTGCACATGTCTAGGTGAAAGCTATGACTATATCCTTAGATTAAATTGGAAATTTTTGTCCAGCCTTATTGTAATTAACTGCAAAGCATGTTTTGATTTCCAAGATTATGTGTTTGCCTCTTTTAAATCTTGTGTTGATTCTGATGCCTTGAGTATTGCTATTAGATGTAGACAGTCTTTAGTTTAGTCTTGTTAACCTATTCTTGCTTCATATATGTTGTATAAGTCTATTTTTTCTACATGATTAGATCTTAGGAAAATCTGAGAACTACTGCTGAAATGAACTAATTGCGTGCCTCCGTTGTGCAATGTTATCTGTGTTGATCCTGAGTCTTAAATAATAACTATGGTAGCTTATGTGAATTTATAATGTAATTGTTGTGTCATTGAGATTTCTTGTATTGGGAATGCTAAGGCATGAAATGAACATTCTTAAGCACCAGGTTGTTGAAAAAGGGTAAAATGTATATCTATGATTAAGGAAAATGACATATCTTGTTTCTTGTGTGCTATAGGAATCACCTGGAAATGATAAAAAATGTGACAGAAGTAGAGATCTCCACTGGCTAGGTTGGACTAACGTGAGATTACTTGGAATAAGTGTGTCGTGTGTTAAAATAAGGACATGGCAGAATAATGCACCTGTGATAGCTTCATGTTAATATAAGTATCATGTTAGGTGTTTCTGTATTGATGCTTAGAGGTGTAAGTAATTTATCAATGGTGTTTTGATATTACATTCTAAAGGAAACTAAGTATATGTTAAGTTGTTGTTTAGAAATCCAGTTGGTTGCTGCACATATTTACTATTTTCTGAGAAAATTCGCTACAATATTTGTTGTTTGCTGCCCACTGTTGCAAGCCTGATTCATTTACTGTTTTAAAGGAAACTAGACATCAGAATTCTACCTAGACATTCATGCTGAGAGCTACTAGTCTCAAATCCACGAAAGACATTTAGTTTGATATATGGTTGAAATGGAAATCTGAGTTATTTTGTCTCTTGTTTTCTTTAGTTACATGTTAGATATCTGTGTGATATGTTGCGCACCTGTGAGACATCTGTTGGTTTGCTGAAAATAGGTGGATAGGCATAGTTATAAATGAGACTCTACCGAAAAAATTTCTAGCATAAGACTTATTATGAACATTCGAGAACAAATGTTTTTAAGGGAAGGATGTTACACCTCGTAAGTTAAGACGATAATTAAGAACATCATTAAAGAAGTAAGATTCGGATATTAGATATAAAATATACTTACATATGTTAATACGGAAATTAATATACAAACGGAGGTGATCCCGGAATATTTTATTTTTATACTACAAATGTGACGACGAGAATTAATAATAGTAGTTGAATTTGTTCAAATGAAGTTATGGAATAGTATTGTACTATAAAATCTTGGCATTGAGAATATGATGGGTTTTATGGGATTCATTTTAGTAGAGGGATCAATTTAAATAGACAATAAAGAAATTGGACCAAAGTGTAATAAAAAAAATCAGATTTATATAACCTATATCTTTCATCTCTTTCACTCCATTTTCAAACAAAAATTACTTCTCTCCTCCCCCCTCTTCTCCCTCCTCCGGTTGAGAACCACCCTCCATTACCTAGCAACAATTGTAGATTTTTATTCTTCCTTCCTAGGTTAGTTTTTCATCTAAATTAGAAGCCAAAATTTCACAAAAAACTGTGGGAAAAACGTGCCACTGCTGGCCAAAATTTAGGGCAGAAAATCTCAGTTTTTGGACAAGTTTTTGGGAAGAAAAACGTGTAAGAATGATGGGTTAACATTGTAGAATATATGCATGTCAATTTGGAGTTGAAGAAGTGATAAAATTGGAGCAAAAATCAATGGAACAATGCCGATTTTCATGGACTGTTTTGGCTCGGATTTAAGGTAAAAACTCTTCGTTTTATAGAATATTTGAAAGATTAATTGATGTTGTGATTGAGGAATAAACTCTTGATAAAGATAAAATGGAAAGGAGATTGCATGTGATTGTTGTGATGTTGTTATTACCGATTTTGGGTGCTGATTTTATATACATTGGATTCGTTGTTGTTGATATCTTTTTGGCACTAATTGCATGTTAAAAATGGACGAAATCGTGATATTTAAGTTGCAGTTGTTCATAAGGAATTATTGGAACATGAATTGGATGTTAAGGAGTTAAGGAAAGAGCTTGAATAATGTGGATGTTGGCCGAAAACTTGCTTGAAATTGTTGGATATTGTCATGTCGAGTTAGGGGATGTTTTGTGGAGTTTTAATGCTTAAAATATACGTTATGAACATGTATTCACGATGTGGTAATTGCTAACGTATGTCCCAAAATAATTAAAGTGTAAAAAGGATATTATGTTGCAAATTATAGAACTCGAACTCTAGTTGTTGTATTACATAAATGTAAGCTGAAAGAATGCATAACTATGGTGTAGGTAGAGTATATGCACTGATTTTTGTAATATATTGGTATTGTTGGCATTGTTGTGAATTTGGGATGTGCATATAAACAGAGGAAATGATGCTTGAATTTCTATAGAAAAGAATGTCGTCATTCAACATAACTTACGCTAGAAATCATAGAGTTGACGGACGTGTTATTATTGTTATAGGTTGACGTACTAGTTGAGACGAATCCTATTTATCGAGTTGGCTTAGACGATAAGGTATGTGAAACCCTTACTTCTTTCTTTTGGCATGATTTATATGAAATGAATATACGGCAGACGTACATGATTTCTATACAGTCTAAATCCTAGTAATACGAGTTATGAGAAGTACCTTTGATTTTCTAGTAAAAAGTTTATTTTAATGATTTTATTGAGAGTCAAAAGATGAATTAAATAACATATGGTTGCTCATGATATCTACTCATGCAAAGTGTTACTATTCCACTCCACCGCGCCCCTCACTAGAAGTAGGCGGTTATGTATACATGATACTTCACCGTGTCGGTAGGGTAGATCTGTGCAATTCATATATGACTTTATCGCGTCCCAGAATGGGCCGGGCAGTATACCTTATATGTTCACTGCGTCCTTCACTAGAGGGCCGAGCAGTTTATGTACACATGATGCGGATACAAATACCCAGGATAGTATATTTCATCGCGTCTCTCACCAGAGGGCCGGGCAGCGCACTTATTTATATATGAGGATTATATGGATAAGCATTCATGATTACTAATATGACTCTATTTTTATAAGGCACAGTTGACTCTCTATTTTCTATGGCACAGTTGGACTTGGTATTTGATAATCGTACATGTCTCTTGTTATCTATTGGCACAGTTATGATCTTCTTTACATTATTACATATTTTACATACTCAGTACATTATTTTGTACTGACCCCCCTTTCTTCGGGGGGCTGCGTTCATGCCCGCAGGTACTGGTGCTCAGTTTGGTGATTCCCCAGTCTAGGATTCCTGCTCAGTTGTTTGGAAAGATCTTTTGATTCAGAGCTTGTCATTTTGGTATAGAACATTATTCCGACTTATATATATTTATGGGCATGACGGGGCCCTGTCGTCATATGTCATTATGTACTCCTAAGTGCAGCGATTATGGGTGGTAAACGTGTTTTAGTATATGCGTTGGTGTACTCTGTTTTGGGATGTTCCCGTATATAGTGGCAACCTTGTCAGCTCGCCTATTTGATATACTTGATTTAGATGTGACTCCTCAGGAGACATGGTTATTCATGTGTAGAGGCAGTCTTGCCGGCTTGCCTATTCGGACATATGTTATGATTGCAATGTTATGCTGCCGGATTTTATATTGTCCTTAGTGTCAGTCTGATTACGTGACAGGTTAGTATAATGACGTCATTAGAGCTTTTAGTCGCGGCCCGTCGGGTCGTGACAACAACTACATCATATTCAAATATCCCTTTTCAGATCTCGATTCGAAATCATATAAGTTATGACAATTAATGGCCAGTCAATTATCAAACAATCAATACAATATTGAATAGATCTTAATATTGCTGAAGAAGAAATCAATAACTATGCATTAACTTATGAAAGAGTTTCAAGAGATTCAACGGAAACCCTAATAAAGAAATTAGCTCCTAGACATTGTCATGCTAAGAACCAATTTAATATCCAACATAAAATGAATTAAATAAAAGAGAAAAGAAAGAATTTGAACAAGAGTAGTCTCCAATCTTGTAGCTTTTGCCTCTTTTCTAGTCTCCAAAGTATGATATGAAACATGAAAGGGTTTCAGGGTTTTATATCTCAGAAATCTGCGTTTTGGACCCTTTTACCCTTATTAAATTCGGCCCAATTTCAGCAAAAATGCAGCGTCGTGCGTGCTGGCTTAACACAAAAAATCAGACCTCGCGGTCTTTCGGTATGGCTGTCAACGTGAAATTCTGAAACTTCTTCATTTTTCTGTCAGGACTTCGTAAGATTTCTTTCATGCTTCCCGGGAATTCTTAGGTTGTATTTCTTGAGCTTTTATTGTGCAATTTCATCCTCAGCGATATTTTCTTCTTCATGACCGTTGTGACTCAAAAGAAAAACAAACCTAAAACTATACTAAATGTAAAAGAAAAGAGGAAACTACTAACTAAAAAGGACTCAAAAGTGTATATAAAATAGACTCAACAAACACCCCCAAACTTAAACTTTACTCGCCCTCGAGTAAAGCACTATACAAAAACAAAAACAAAATCAAAGAAAAGACTCTATGAAATAGATCAAGTAGCTATATCAATGTTGCCTCAAAACATCATGGATGAAAACTGGGATAATATGTTAGAACACAGCATGAATGTTTAGCAATCTAGAATTTCAAGTTAGATATTTCGCAAATTCAGTTAGATCATAATCACTGAAAATACAAACACCTAACCTATGCATGCCAATTTTTTTCCAACTTTCCCAAAATTCTATAGACCTGTCTACTTGCTATTATCCACTAATCATAGACATACACATTAGATATCTTCAGGACTTTCAAGGGTTGTAATGTAGGCTTAGGCAGGGGTAGATAAAAGTTGGCATTTATGCTCAATGTCGTACCATAAACATTTTTCATTCAACTCTTTTTTCCTTCTTTTGACTTTCTTTTTAGTCTCATACATGTTTTCTCCCCTCTTTTCTTTTGAGAGAATGAGACACATTATCAATAACAAGCACCCCCAAACTTAGGCTTTTGCATATTTTTCATTGGAGTGCATCAAATTTTCACTCTCATTTTATTATTTTTTCAATATTTTTCATCCCAATAATTTTTAATTAAAACTTTGTGTACAACCAGGGAATCATAGGGTGTCAAACAAAGTTATTATTTAGGCTTAAAGGGGCTGACTAAGGATACAATTTATGTCAGGGTAGGTAATGAACGGTCAGAAGGGCTATCAAAGATTTTCTGAATCATTTCCCTAAACATGCATATCCTAGTTGTTTCGCCTCAAATAACAAGCAAACATGTTTTCTAGACATTTTCAACCTTACTTTCCAAAATTGACAACACATAGGATAAGCACGAATATCCAAATAATTATATGTCATAAATTTTTGGCATATCTAACTTAAGCACACAAATTTTTGCTTTTAATCCCATTACATTATCTCACTTTATCCACTTAATATCTTTAGCAACTACAACATACATGATCTATAAAAACAATTGACTCACAAACACATAAAACAAAACAAAAAGACTCAAAACAAAACACAAGACAAAGTAAGATCCCCCCCCCCCCAAACTTGATTAACACATTGTCCCCAATATGTAAGGACTAAAAAATAAAGGGACAACTTACAGACACAAAACAACCGCCATAACGGAGGTCTGGGAGGACGGAGAAATCATTGTGCACACACTTGACCGCATGTAGCCGCGCATCATGTGTCCCGGCTCTAATTCCTCTGGAAAACATTCCATGCTCTCTGGACTTTGGGCGTCGCGGCCATGCAGGTTGGCTCTGCGGCGCTTCACCGTAAAAATTTCCAGATTTTCAGCACTTTCAACCTTTTGCCTCCCGGAACTAGTCCCTCGTCCACCTGCCATCAAAAACAACGTAAACCAAGAAGCCAAGAACGTGAGACTGTTCAAGAACAAATAAAACAAACTAAAAAATTGAAATAACATAATTAAAACATTGGGTTGTCTCCCAAGTAGCGTTGTCGTTAACATCATTTAGCCGAACGCAATTCTCTTATTCATTCAAGGGGGTAGATTACCCCCGCAGCATATCCACTTCATTATCATCTCCTCCTTTTTCTCCTCTTCTTTATCACAGGGCTAAGTTCAGAAAGGTTTACCTCTTATTCATCATTCACAGTTTCATTCACCTTACTCTCAGGTTCTTCACACTACTTTAATGTTACCCCACGAGCATCAGTACTCTTGGAGCTTTCGTGAGACACAACCTTGTCAACTATCCCAACAACCAAACATCTATCATTAGTTTGTGGTTCAGTGGGTGGTTTGAAAACTTTGAATATCATTTCATCATCTTAGACTCAGAGCTTTAACTCTCCCTTTTCAACATCAATGAAGGCTCTCCCTGTAGATAGGAATGGTCTCCCAAGGATAATGGACATATTCTCATCTTCCTCCATATCAAGAATGAGAAAGTCAGCAGGAAAAATGAATTTGCCCACTTTCACCAATACATCTTCAAATATACCTCGGGGATGTACGATTGAGCGATCAACTAGCTGAAAGTTGACTGTGGTTGGCTTTTCTTCCACCAACCCAAGTTTTTGTAACACAAAAAGGGGCATCAGGTTGATACTTGCCCCCAAATCACACAAAGCCTGCTTTCATGTCACCTTCCCTATAGTGCAAGGTAAGGTGAAACTCCCTGGATCTCTTAATTTCGGGGGAAGTTTCTTCTACAAAATTGCACTACACTCCTCTGTCAGCGCCATTGTCTCATATTCTGCTAGATTCCTCTTTTTAAATAGGATATCTTTCATGAACTTGACATACGCTGACATTTTTTTCCAAAGTTTCAATGAAAGGGAGATTGATGTGTAACTTTTTGAATACCTCTAAGAATTTAGAAAACTGCTTATCTAGAGACTTATTCTGCAGTCTTTAAGGGTATGGAATTATGTCTGTATATTCCCTCATGACTGCTGGTGGAGCCTTCTCTAAAATAGGGCGGTCATCAGTAACTCCCTCTTTCTCTGCATCCAATGTCTTCTCCAACTCCTTCTCCTTTTCAATCAGTGATTGGGGTACAACCTGCTCTAATTGTTTACCACTTCTCAAGCTGATTGTGTGACACTGTTCTCTTGGGTTTACCACAATATTGCTGGAAAGATTCCCTTGCTCTCTATTGTTTAGCATGTTCACCAATTGTCCCACCTGTATCTCCAAATTTCTGATAGATGACCTAGTCTCTATTATGAATTGAGTTTGGAAATTTATGAGTGTTAACAGTACTGATCTCAATTCATCAGGTTTCTCTTGTAAGATTTGTGGCTTGGGCTGCTGTTGCTGGATCTGTCCCTGAGGAGATGGATTAGTCTGTTGAAATAGCTCCTGCAACTGAGGTTGCTGCCCTTGGTCATTCCTCCATGAAAAGTTGGGGTGATTTCTCCACCCCTGATTATATGTGTTGGAGTAAGGATTGTTGTGGGGCCTTTGAAAGTTTCCAACTGCCTAAACCTGCTCCATAGGTACATTATTTGGATTCACTGTTGTGCATCTATCAAAATTATGGGGACCCCCACAAATCTCACAACTCACTGGTGACTGAACAACTTTAACGGACATGGTACTCTGCTGTAACTATTTTGTCAAAGTGGCAACCTGGGTATTCAATGCAGTGATAACATCCAACTCATGAACCCCAGCCACTTTCCTACTGTTCATTGCTCTCTCATCTGACTACTGATAGTTGTTGGTGGTTATGTCTTCTAATAAATCATGTGTCTCATTGGCACTCTTGCTCATGAAAGTTCCTCCTGCAGCAGCATCAATGACGGTACGAGTAGTACCACACAACCCGTTGTAGAATATGTGGACCAACATCCACTTTTCAATCTCATGATGCGGGCACTTCCTCTGTAAGTCTTTGAACCGCTCTCATGCATCAAACAATGATTCTCCCTCCAGTTGATAAAAATTATTAAGATCTCCTATAAGCTTTGTTGCCTCGATGGAGGGAAAAATTTGGCAAGAAACTTCTGAGCCAAGTCTTGCCATGTGGTAATAGAGTTCGCCTGCAAGGAGTTCAACCAACTCTTGGCTCGATCCCTGAGTGAGAAGGGGAAAAGCCTCAATCGAATATCATTATCAGTAACACCATTGTATTTAAATGTTGCACACAGTTCCAGGAAATTTTCCAAATGCATATAGGGTTCTTCAGACGGTAACCCCCCAAACTGAATTGAACCTTGAACCATGTGCAAGATCGCTGGTTTTATCTCAAAATTATTAGCTTCCACAGCTGGAAGCTTTGATGCAATCTGCACCCTATAATAGTCGACAATACATAGTCCTAAGCTCCTCTCTGCGGGATGTGGGACTTGTCCTGACAATGGTAACTCATCATTCACCCATATTGTTGTTTTGCTAATTTTCCATTACTAAAGAATCAGCAACTCTCTTATCTTTCATGTTACTGTTTGCCTGACTTTTCAATTTGAGTCGGAGGGACAAGCGTGTACGCTCCTCTCTACTTTGCATAAACAAGTTTCTGAAATTGATCAAAACAATGCAGCGAGATCAAGGCAGGCGTGTTCTAAAAATAAAAGAAAAATAAAAACCAAATTAAAAATAAGACTAGATAATTCGATATTGATGATACGCGATCCTCGCTTGGCGTAAAAACTTGTTGCTATATTTCTGTGCGCTAACGCAAGTGTATGTATCACTCAAGTAATATAGTCTGTAAGACCGAGTTATCATCCACAAAGACTGGTTTGTCAAGTACTGAATATCTAATCTATGGTATCTATTTGGCTAACGTTCTTTTGTTTGAGATTTTTAACTAAGAATCAAAACTAAAGTAATTTGCAGAAAATAAACTAAGATGATGATACTTAGGGTTTAAGACAATTATGAAGGAAATTAGGGTTTTCAATCTCCTCAGCTATCCACTCTTTCACTTGTTAATGCAATACTAATTACTCTTCTTCTTATTAAGATAGCAAGTTAACGAACATGTTCTATATTCCGGTTAGGACATATAAAAAATCAACCTTATCACGAAACATTCTATATTTCTATGATAGATTTTACCATACAGGAGGATTAAGAACAATAACCTTAAACACTACACAAGTATCGGGGTACTTTTGTCCATAATTTTAACCTATTTCTAAACAACTACAACATACTCAAATCTTCCTTTTCAGATCTCGATTCGAAATCATATAAGTTATGACAAGTAATGACCAGTCAATAATCAAATAATCAATACAATATTAAATAGATCTTAATATAGCTGAAGAAGAAATCAATAAGCATCGACCGAACCGGATCATGGCGGTGCCTACACAGGCACCGTATACCCGTACCTCCCATATAACCAACGGAAGCAAATAAAACTCATATAATAAAACAGGCAAGCCGATAAGGCCGTCACTGCATATAGAAATATCCAAATAACTGTGACTGTACATATGTCCAACCCACACATGACTACAGACCTCTAAGAGTATAACAGTAACTATGACGGGACAAGGCTCCGCCGTACCTCTGAATGTACATAAGCCTGTAATAGCAAAAAATGTACCAAAAGACTAGACTCCAGGACAATGGAGCTATCTCAACAGCTGAGCAAATATCCTAAGCACGCGGATCAGCAAACTAGGTACCTACACCTGCGGGCATGAACGCAGCCCCCCGAAAGGGGTCAGTACAACAGGTACCAAGTATGTAAACATAAAGTATAATAATTAAAATCATAACTGGCCAAAGAATGACAGGGACAAGTATGAAAATCAAATACCAGATCCAACTGTGTCATATAAAATAGAGCCAACTGTACTTTTTTTTAAAAACAGAGAGTCAACAGTGCCCTTTTCTTTTAAATAAAAATAACGAGAGTCCTTTCAAAATAATGGATACATGTCCATATAACCATCATGTCTGTACACCTATCACGTGTCTCAGCCCAATATATATTTATGTTGCGGATTGTGCAACCCGTCTCAATATATATAAGTGTTGCGGATCGTGCAACCCGTCCCAATAAATATATAAGTGTTGCGGATTGTGCAACCCGTCCCAATAAATATATATATCACTATCATGGGCAATCTTGCACAAGTTAAATCATCTTTTGACTCTCAATAACATCATCTTTAAAATGAACTTCCATTTTAGAAAAACCAAGACACTATCACATCTTACATTTTATAAAACACGAGTTACCAATATATCATGTACAATCACGTAGAATGAACTTTCATTTAAATCCGTCCTTTGGAAAATCAAGGCATTAGATATCATGTATCACTTTAACACGTCATTTGGAAAGCCAAGGCACTATTTATCATGTAGCACCTTAAAACATCAATTAGGAATTAGGAATCCTTAAAACCGTATACGTCCATGATACGTTCATTTCATATAAATATCATGCCAAAGAAGAAAGGATAGTTTCACATACCTTATAGGCTATACCAACGACAACAAGAATACGTCTCGAAGTAGTATGACCTATAATGACAATAACACGTCTATCAATCCCATGATACTAGTATACACTTATACTACATAATGACTCTCCTTTCGTATAAAAATTCGGGCAGCACTTTGATCGGTGTATTTTATATACACTTTTTGAGTCATTTTTAGTTAGTATTTTACTCATTTTGTTGATGTTTAGTATAGTATTAGAGTCGTTTTTCTTCCTTTTGTGTCACAACGGTCAGAAATGGAGCAATGGCTAAAAGAAGACGAAATGAGCATAATTGTGATGGAATTGCACACTAAAGGGCCAATAAATAAAGTCTAAGAAGCCCCGAGAAGTATAGAAGAGATCAGACGGCTTGGACGAAATCGGGCGGCGAAACAAAAATACGCCAAAATACGTCCACGGCGCCACGGCGCCACTGAATGCGAAAACTTGCAGATTTTTGGTGCGTGGCGCCCAATCTCGAACCGCGGCGCCACGCGGGATTTTGGCGTTTTGGGCGGGTGACACGTTTTCAAAGTCCAAGGATAACTTTTCCTATCTACAAAACCTACATAATCTTTAAAACCTGCTCATTATTCATTCCATCCATCATACATCTGACACAACTACAGGGCGAAGATTTGAGACCTAGTTCAAGTATTTTCTTTTCTTTCTCTTTTCTTTGTTTATTTCAGTTCATGTATGGAGATTGTATTAGTTCTTAGCGTGACTATGGCTAGGAGCTAATTACTTTATTAGGGATTTTCTTGTGATTCGCTTGAAACTCTTATTCATGAATTAATGCATTAGTTTATTTGCTTCTTCACTTGATTAAGATTTATTCAATAGTTGTTTTGATTGTTTGATAGTTAATTAGCTACTAATTATCATCACTTATATGATTTTGAATCGAAATCCGAAAGGGGAGATTCTGAATATGCTATAGTTGAATAAACATAGGTTAAAATCGTGGATGAAAGTACCCCGATACTTGTGTAGTTTTATAGGTTATTGTTCTTAATCCTCCTTTGTGGTAAATCCTGTCATCGAAAGATAGAAGGGTTCTGCATCGGGGTTGAGTGTTTATATATCCTAACCAGAATATAAAACGGTCTAGTTAACCTGCTATCTTAACGTAGTAGAAGAAGTCAGTCTAATTGTATTAAGGATTGAATAGAGTGGATATTTGATGATCTTGGAAGCCCTAACTCTCCGTCATAACTTATTTAAATCAAAGTATTTTCATAATTAGTTTATTTCCTGCATTATTAGTCTAGAATTCCAAACCAATTAACGTTAACCAAATAGAAACTAAAGCATACATAATCGATACTTGAAAACCAGTCCCTGAGGACGATATTCGGTCTTACCCAGACTATATTACTTCTGCGATCGTGCTTTGCGTTAGCGTGTGGATAAATCGCACGTCACACTTCCATTTATACATACTTTTCCACCTTATAAATAAGGCCAAATACATCAATAACCAAGCACCACTTAAGGGCACAACCAAAAAGAACCAAGGTGATTCACATACCTATTTATTATGTAAATCGCCTCTTAATCCATATAAAAATAGCCCGTAAAAATAGTCCATACCTACGACAATGAGGTAAAATGTGAAGCTTACAACACCTTTATATACCCTTATTCCTTTAGGACTTACGTTGAGATTTACCACCTTAAACATGCATAATGATAACTGAATTTCCAGCATTATAACACCACAAAATAGTCCACTGGCTTGCAACAATATCCAATGGTTTGGCTTTTTAACACACAACTAAAGCTCTTTTCACAATTCCTTATAATCCAACTCACATTTCAACATGTTTATAAACCATAACAACTTGTAACAACATGATTTCCTTCATTTTAACATGCGATTAGTGACGTTAAATAACAACAATAACCAACGAATCCAACATTAGCAAAACTGTTCAGTTTTCGGCTAACATGCCAAAACTGTGACATGCATTTCTTGTTCTCATTTTCTCTTAACACAAGTTCATATATCAAATATAACATCATGTAATTTCCAATTACTTTAAGAGGAAGAAGAAATCTTACCTTAAACTTAGCCAAAAACAGTCCCAAGTCTCGGCCAAACCACACTGTTTTGCACCACTTCTTCAAGTTACAATCTCACGCGCGTATCCTCTACAATCTTGTAACCATCTTGCTTTCATTTTTTTCTTCCAATAAGTTCATCAACAAGCTTAGGGTTTCAAGACAACTTTCTTGTCAAAAACTGTGACCCTCTATATTGCAAGGTTAACTTGGCTTAGAACTTGCTTAAGGTGCTTAATCTTGTAAAATAATTTGATCTTGTTCTTCTCTCTTTCTAAGGTTTTCGAGACTCTCAAGAACAAGAGAGAGGTTTGATGGTTTGAAGGATGAATATATGTGTGTGCTAAAGTCTTGCAAGACTTGGATTAATACAAGTGTAGTAGCACAAGTGGAGGGGGACCCATGAAGACCCACTTGTCCACTTGTCTTCCTTCGTAAAATATCTCCACACTTAGCCATATTTTCCAACATTTTCGATGGCCACCCTTCACAATACCAAGACTTAATAATTTAACACTTAGTCCATAATTCTATTGGAAAGAATTCACTTACTAGAATTAATTCTTGTCATCACAATAATCTCAAAAAATTTCCATATAAGAAAATGTAAAAATCCTTCCCTTCCAACATTCAAATCTAATTTCCATAATCATGTTCTCACTTAGTAGCCAAGGAGTTAAGGGGTGTAACATTCTTCCCCCCTTAGAAACATTCGTCCCGAATGTTCATACTAGGTCTCAAGCTATACAAATCTCGGCATAGTCTCCTAACTATACCTAACAACCAGTATTGAACAAACACAAAGATGCCTCACATGGCCATAATATAACACATAGTCTCATTCATAACACAATATAGTCGAGTAAGGTATAGAATTACATGGACGTGTAGTGAACAAGTGAGGAAACTTCCTCTGCATATCATCTTACGCTTCCCGTATCGCTCTTCCTATTGTTGTTCGACGCACAATACTGGCGGAAGCCGTATCCTTAGTCCGTAGCGAGTCTAACTGGCGATCAAGTATGGCTATGGGACTCTCCTCATAATTCAACTCATCTGTCACTTGGACATCATCTACTGGAAAGACTCTAGATGAATCACCAATACACTTACGTAGCATCGATACGTGGAAGACCATATGTACCGCACAAATCTGTGGTAGATCGACTCATAGGCAACCTTGCCTACTCTACGAGCATTTTGGTAAGGCCCAATGTATCTCGAGTTGAGCTTCCTTCTTACAAACCTCATCACACCCTTCGTGGGTGATACCTTCAAGAATACCCGATCGCCATTTGAAACTCAAGTGTCGGCGCCGATTATCTGCGTATGACTTATGTCAACTGCGGTCGTTAATAATCTCTCTGAATAAGCTTCACCTTATCCACGGCTTGCGAATCATGCGGGCGAGTAACTTAGTCTCACCTACATCAAACTAACCTATAGGTTACTGCGCTCCTCCCATATAAGGCCTCATGCAGGCCATCCAATTCTAGAATGGTGCATTTGTTGTTATCGCGAACTCAGCGAGTGGCAAATGATCCTCGGCTACCCTCAAGTCAATAACACAGCTCGCAACATATCCTCAAGGTATGCGAATAGTACGCTCTTCCCGCCCATCGCCTAAGGATGAAATAGGGTGCTAAGACTCACCTGTGTCCCCAATCCCTTCTGGAACGACCTCCAAAGGTTACTTGTAAATTGAGGCCCTCTGTCCGATATGATAGATGTGGGAACCTCGTGTATTCTCACTATCTCCACGATGTCTGAGTCTAGCATAATCCTCGGTGAGTAAGTAGTCTCGATGGAAGAAAATGGGCTGATTTTCGACTATCTATGATAACCCATATGGAGTCATAATTCATGAGTGCGAGGTAAGCCTCAGCGAAGTCCATATTGATCACCTCCCACTTCCAAGTCGGGATCTCTATCTCTGCGCAATAACCCACCGGGCTTGGTGCTGAACCTTAACTGCAACAATTCGGACATCGTGCAACAAACCTGCTCGTCGGCACCGGGCCGTCCCACCAATACATGCATCTGAGGTCATGATACATCTTTGTCGACCCTGGATGAATAGAATATCGAGCACTATGTGCCTCTCCCATAACCTGCTATCGTAGCCCTGCAATATCGGTACCACAATCGACCTCAATCGCAGTAGCACCCCAGTGCAACCTCAAATAGAGTTTTCTCGCTTCAAGAAGCTGCGTCTACATCTATACCGTACCATAATAGGATCCTCATACTGATGCCTCTTTATCTCTTCTACGATAAAGGACTCGGCAAACCCTCGAACAAAAACTATATTATCTCCAGAATCGGCCAATCGGACCCCAAGGCTCGCTAGCTGGTGTATCTCACAAACTATCTCCTTTATTTTATTTGCTCTGTCAAACTACCCATAGACCGACGGCTAAGAGCATCCGCTACCATATTGGCTTTCCCTGAGTAGTACAAGATATCAACATCATAGTCCTTAAGTAACTCTAACCACCTTTACTGCCGTAAGTTCAGCTCCTTCTGTTTGAAGATATATTGGAGACTCTTGTGATCCGTATAAATGTCAACGTGAACTCTATATAGATAATTTCTCCATATCTTCAAAGCATGTATCACTGCCGCTAACTCCAAATCATGCATAGGGTAATTCCTCTCGTGCTTTCTAAGCTTTTGGGAGGCGTAAGCTATAACCTTACCATGCTGCATCAACACGCAACCAAGCCCAACACCTGAAGCATCACAATAAATCACATAACCCTCTTATCCCTCAGGAAGAGTTAGAACTGGCGCCATAGTAAACTTATCATTCAACAACTGGAAGCCTTGCTCACAAGCATCCGTCCATTGGAACTTAGCCGCCTTCTGAGTTAGCCTAGTCAAAGGAACTGAGATCAAGGCAAACTTTTCCACAAACCTCCGGTAATAACCTGTAAGCCCCAGAAAACTGCGTACCTCCATAGGTGTCGTAGGTCTGGGCCAGGTCTTAACTGCCTCAATCTTCTCTGTGTCTATCCGAATACCCTCAGCTCAGATAATATGCCCCATGAATGCCACTGAGGCCAACCAAAATTCACACTTAGAGAACTTGGCATACAACGGTCTTTGGAGGACTCTAAATCTTATCGCTTAAATGGTCTGCATGTTCTTACTCTGAACGGGAATAAACCAGAATGTCATCAATGAATACTATAACAAATGTATCCAGGAATGGCTTGAACACCCGGTTAATTAAATCCATGAACACTGCTGGAGCATTGGTCAACCCAAAAGACATCACCCTAAACTCATAATGCCCGTACCGGGCCCTGAATGTTGTCTTTGGAATATCTGCTTCCCTGACCCGTACCTGGTGATAACCAGACCGCAGGTCTATCTTCGAAAAACACTTAACACCCTGCAACTGATCAAATAAATCATCAATCCTGGGGAGGGGATACCTATTCTTGATGGTTACCTTATTCAGCTGCCTATAATCAATACACATCTGCAGCGGTCCATCTTTCTTCTTCACAAATAATACTGGCTCTCCCCAAGGAGATGTAGTAGGCTTAATGAAGCCTTTTTTTAGCAAGTCTCTCAGCTGCTCTTTCAAATCCTTCAAATTTGCAGGTTCCATTCTATAGGGATGAATAGATATATGTTGGGTATCTGACAGTATATCAAATCTTGAACTCATCTCCATTTCTGGAGGAAGACACAGAGCTCAATGCAGGAATACATCAGAACTCACTAACTCTAGGGGCCCGTTGAAGAGTGGAATACGCCTCTGTATCATACACCCGAACCAAGTGGTAAATATAGCCTTTTCTGACCATCTTTCTTGCCTTGAGGTATAAAATAAACTTACCACCGGCGATCTTGTATTCCTTCCATTATAAGCGGCTCGCTTAGGCGGCGAACCAACTTTCTCTATCGACTCGGGTTCTATCCAATTCTACTAGCAACAAGGGAGATATATGGGATAAAGTAGAACTGGATCTATCAATGCGTATACGTCGGAAAAGATCAATAATATGCACATGACGGCTTGTCCACGCGGCCTCACGATCGTGTCTGCTTTGGCGAAGCATAAATGCGGTTTGGAGGACGCCCGAACTAAAGCTCGCCATGGCGCTACCACGACTGTGGGCACCACTGTGGTGCGGCTATCTCGAAGATGAACCGGTGACCAGTGGTGTGCCTTACTCTGCCAGTACCACGCCTCTGTGGGGCAGGTCTCTCCTCAAATGTCATGGAGGCAAAAATAACAAGCACTATAATAATAACTTTCTCACAAAATGGGACCTACATCGAGAACATATTGGCAAAGGTGGCCTCGTGACTAGGACCACTTTTGAATATCTGTGAACACTGGGACCATGACGACGCCCGACCAGAATACTGCAGGAGATCGAATCTCCTACCCGTAGACTGTGAAGGTACACTCTCTGCTGGCTGGGAAGAATATCTACCATGCTGCTGAGGTTGTCCGCCTCAAAACTCACCAAACTGTCCGGTAGGCCTAGCCACTCTTGGAGTTTGGCCTGCAGTGCGTAACTACACATGTGTTTGAGCCACTATAATATGTCTGTACTTTCGACCCCTGTGCATGCGCCTGAATCGATGCATTATCCATTACCGGTGAAAGCCAGCGCCAAACAACCATCGTCGATTGTGATCTAGTTCCATCACTATGTGATGAACTCTATCGGCCATGTCGGCCATAATGTCGTAGGCGTATATCTCGTGCAGATATTCAGAATTCTCTGGGCTATATGCTCGTGAATGGTCACCTGCCAACTCTTGCCTCAGCTGGCTAGGAATGCGCACTTGCTCTACTTCTCACCGTATACGGAGGCAAAGTGACCAAGGAATGCCTCTGTAAACTCATCCCATGTCCAATGGCCCGGAGGACGTAATCTCTCCCGCAGGACAGACTCCCAGGGCTTCATTACAGGTTTGTGCGTTATATCTACGCGTCACTGCCATGAAGCTAACTCTATTAGGCCAGACTCGGTCTTGAAGCCACGATTACCACCGAGGTATGCTGCGTCATCGGATGAGCAATGCGGAGTCATCCTCGGTCTTGACCGAAAAACTCTAGGAGAAATCCTGTCACAATCCACGAACCTGGCCCCAATTTGTCGGACTAGGGTGACTCACGAGTCCACTGTCTCAAGAGTATTCCCTACCCTGCAAATCTAGTCGACATACTGCAGCACAAGTCTCTCATGGCCCTGCCATACCACTTTTTGGTGCAGAGGTGAAGAGCTCAAGTAGGGCCTCTGGAGAAATTTTGCTCTAGATCACTCTGGCCAATGGCGGTGTGGCCCGAACTTCGCTAAGCGCCTTGCATCATAGAAAGTGGGTGGGCATGTGCCCTGGTAACTCTCTAAGTCGACTAGGCTCACACTCTTG